>CM076574.1:944827057-944979798 GCA_034641835.2 Pinus albicaulis
CAAAGGAGTGATGCACAATTGATTTTCTTATGCTTGCGAAGAATTGGGTATTAAAGACGGAAGGTAAGAACCTGCACACTGGGCAAGAAACACACTTTCTCACAGCCCGATTCACAGCAGAATTCTGTAAGCTTCTCTCTTTAGGTAAGAATGAAGGCTTGTTTTCTTGAATGAATAAACCAACTAAGCAAAACAAAATTCCTCCTAAAATTGGAAAACCTAAGGGACTGATGACCCTTGGGCAGACAACTTTTATTGACAAAATCCTTAAAATAAATGAATCTCAGCCATCAGTAGGACCTAGAAAAGCTCTCTCTAGACAGCCTACTAGTTCCCTTCAGGCCACAGAGTCACCATCTGAAGCCTTTACTAAGATACATAGTCGAATAGAGGGAATTGAGCAATATTCCCAGGAAATTGAGAATCCCTGCATAATTTCCCCTCAAGAAGGGAACTCTAGTAATCTCCGTGAAGGAGAAGGGGAAACAGGAGAAACAGAAGAACCAAAATCTCCTATTGAAATAGCCCAAATAGTAAGTAGTCTAGATAAGGGAAGTGTTGTTAAACTCATTCAAAACCAAGGTCCTGAATCACCTCAAACAGTAGCTCAACAAGGAATACTTATTGTTCCAGACCAGGGAAGTGCTTTCAAGGCCATTCCTGCTCCTTCTAGTCAGCCTAGGAATTCCCTTGAGATTCCAGAAGGATATTGGCACATCTTTGACCAAATGGCCCAGAACCAAAATCAGAACCAGTAGACACCCCAGCAAACCTCTACGCTGCAATATCCTATAGTGGATACAGCAGTCAATGCACCTATAAAGGCCATTACCCTTCAACATATTCCCACATTTCATGGCTTAACATTGGAATATCCAGATGCATTTTTTTTTTAATTCGATGTGTTATGCAGGGGATATGATTATACCACCGATCCCCAAAAACTAAAACTATTTCCTTCTACATTAAAAGGAGTAGCCCTACGATGGTTTATGGGGTTAGGTGGGGGTGTCATAACTGATTGGGATTAGATGAAAGCTGTGTTTTTAAAGAAGTATCGATATTATTGTAGGTCTCGGGAACTAAAAGATGAAATATTCCAAATGACAGCAAAACCAAATGAAACCTTGGAAGAATATGTGGAACAGTTTCAATACAATCTTCAAAGATCTCCTTATGCATCTTTACCATTACCTGATAATGTGTTGAAAACTACATTAATTAGGGGAATCAAAGATCAATGGGTCAAAACATTGAATATTATGGGAAAAGGTGATATATATCAGGAAAGCTATGCTAACATTATTGATTTGTGTATCAGGAGTTCGAGGGGCAACACAAGGCTAAAATCAACAGAACATGAGATGATTACAAGAGACAACAAGACCTCCAATGAAGGTGTGACTCGTGCAGAGATTGGAAACCTGCTGGAAAATTTTAAAACAGATATACTTGGGACTCTAATAACGCAGTTCAACATTATGCAAGCCAAAAAAAACCAAGCAGAAGCAGAGCAAAATTTGGCGATATTTTGTCCTAGATGTAGGAAGAAACACAGCCACAAAGAGTGCCCATTGGATGTAATCAAATTTTGCACCATTTGCACGAAATATCACCCTACAGAAGGATGTCCCTCGCTTCCTGGCCTAAAAGAAGTTTATAAGGAGGCAGAAGAAGAATCAGAAGTGGTATGTCTACTTAATCAGCACCGACAATGTCAGCCACGATAATCAGGTATGCCAACTGATCCATTTTCTTCTTTTCAGCCTCCTCAATACAATGCTCAGCAATATAATGGAATGTGGAAAAATCAACCACCTTTCCCCAATTGGTCACAACATCCATTCCCTACAACATCATGGCCAAATCAAACTAATCAAAATAATTGGCCTAGTTTTCCTTTCTGCCCACCATTTTGGAAAAATAATACTTATCCAACACAATGGTCCCCCTCTACTTCACAGAGTCAGGCCTAGTAGTCAAACTGGCAAAGAATTACAAATCAGCCAGCTAGAAAAATTCCTCTCTCTCAACCTACACTGCCAGCTCCCTATACAAACCCCAGACCAACTTAAGACCAAAAATCCCAGCCCAGCCCAACCCAAACCCAAACAATAGGCCAGTTCAGTCTGTCCAAATAATGGAACCCCCAGAATTAGAAACTGAACTGAGGGAGTGCAATGACCTTCAATTAAGGTCTAGGCGCATAGTAGAAACAGAGAGAAACAATAATGTTCATATTGAAGATCTGTTACATGTAGAACAAACATTACAAAAAGAGAAGGAGGTTCAACAACAAAATCAACAACAAGTAACAACTTCCTCTCCACCATTCCCAGAACGATTAATCATACCACACCCAGTAGAACATCCTGATTTTGATCTTCTATGAGAATTAAAAAAATTGTGTATAAAAATTCCTCTCCTCCAAGCTATCCAAGACATCCCTATATATGCAAAAACCATTAAGGAATTATGCATAAAGAAGCCAAAGAGGAGAAAAACCACCAATCCAACTGTCCAAATAGTCAATACTTTATCTAACTTATTATCAGGAATGGAAACACTTGTAAAATATGAAGACCCAGGAAATCCCATAGTGACAGTGCAAATCCATGGGCAATTGTTTCCAAATGCCTTAGTTGATTTGGGAGCAGTAATCAATATCCTAACAACCACCACCTGTCAAAAACTTGGCATTACATCGCTTGAACCAACAACAACCTTATTGGAATTGGCTGACTGATCGGTAGTCAAACCAGAGGGTACACTACAAGATGTAATGGTATCAGTAGATTCCTGGGAATACCCTGCTGACTTCCTGGTTATCAATCCAAAGGACCAGCTAGATGGACACCTGTTAATCTTAGGTAGACCTTGGTTGGAAACTATTGATGCTTATATTGGATGCGACAAGGCAACATGACAATAAAAAGGGGGAACTATGTCAAGAATTTAGCTTTATATCCCCCAGCCCAACCAAGTCTATCAATAATCAAAACAAGAAAACAACCGGTATCATATCTTATGGAAAATATGAGATCACCTCTAACTATAGAAAATTCTCTTGATTTTAAAGATCAAACAAACGATGATATCATCAATAGTTTTATTAATAAACCACAAATTAGATCCCATCTACAATGTCACATGATCAAGGAAACATTTGATGATAAGGAAGAAGAATATCCTCTGAAAGACATTCCTGATCAAGAATACCCACTACTTCTGTGTACAATAGTAAGATTGTAGAAATTGAGCCAGGAAAAAATCTAAACATTAACAAAAATCTGACTGCTAAACAAGAAGAGAAGTTGGTCCAACTATTGCGGAAATACAAAGCAGCCTTTGCATGGGATTACCCAGACATGAAAGGAATTGACCCCCAATTGTGTACACACCACATCTATATTGAAAAATATGCAAGACCCATTCGCCAACCCCAAAGAAGACTAAACCCTCACCTTAAAGATATTGTGAAAGCCGAATTACAAAAGCTATTGGATGTTAATTTCATCTACCCAATGTCTGATAGCAAGTGGGTCTCTCCATTAGTAGTGGTACCGAAGAAGAATGGAAAGTGGAGAATATGTGTAGATTACCATGAACTTAACAAGGAAACCCAGAAAGACCGCTTTCCCCTTCCTTTCATTGACCAGGTATTAGACACATTGGCAAGAAAAAAATTCTTTTCCTTCCTCGATGGCTTCAGTGTGTACAATCAAATCCAGATTGCCCCTGAAGACCAAGACAAAACTACTTTTACCTATCCATGGGGGACATTTGCCTACCGAGTCTTACCTTTTGGCCTATGCAATTCCCCTGCTACATTCCAAAGGGCCATTCTCAGCATCTTTGCAGACTTAATAAATGAAGGGCTCGAAGTATATATGGATGACTTCACACCTTATGGGGATGATTTTGAGCCAGCATTAGAAAATTTAGAAAAGGTGTTGCAAAGATGTATTGACACTAGAATTTATTTAAGCCATGAAAAGTGTCATATGATGATGACCGAAGGAGTTATCTTAGGGCATTATATTTCAGCAGCTAGAATTCAGGTGGACCTAGCTAAAATTCAGATAATTTTGTTAATACCCACACCCACCACACAAACATAGGTACGTAGCTTTCTTGGATTCTCGAATAGCTGCACCTTTATATGCACTAACTGGAAATGTTGATTTTATTTGGACAGATAAATGTGACAATGCCTTCAACGATCTGAAAAATATTGTTTCAATAGCCCCAATGCTGAGGGGCCCAAATTAGAATTTTCCATTCCAAATTTCATCCGATGCCTCAGACACAACAATTGGAGCAGTACTTGGGTAGGAGGAAGACAAGAAAACATATGCAATATATTATATTAGCAAAAATCTATCCCCTATTGAATTAAATTATACTATGATTGAGAAGGAGTTTTTAGCTGTAGTACATGTTGTAAATAAGTTTAGACATTATATAACTGGCTATCCTGTAGTACTATATACTGATCACTCTGCCATTAAACTCTTAGAAAATAAACCTATTACAAATGGAAGAGTGACAAGATGGTTGATTTTATTGCAGGAATTCGACATTACAATCAAATATCGACCTGGAAAGGAGAACCCTGTAGCTGATTTTCTGTCAAGAATGCCAAATCCAACAGACAGAGAAGCAGTTGAAGACCACTTCCCAAATGAACATTTGTTCACTGTTATTGTCAAAACCCCATGGTATGCTGATATAGAAAATTATTTGGCAATAGGTAAACTACCTAAACATCTATCCCTTAATGAACGAAAGCAAATAATACAACATAGTACCCGATTCTCTTGGATTGGGGGCTACCTATTTCACACAGGGGCAGATATGCAAATAAGAAGATGCGTCTGGGAGGACGAGGTATTTGATATTTTGAAAGCATGCCATGATGGCCAGTGTGGCGGGCATTTTGCAGATCGGAGAAATGCCCATAAGGTTTTATGAATGGGATATTATTGGCCTACCATCTTTAAAGATGCTAAAAAATTTGTGCAGGCCTGTGATAGCTGCCAAAGGGCAGGTCACCCTGGGCAGTTTGATGAAATTCCTTTGAACCCTCAACTATTAATTGAACCGTTTGAACGCTTGGCCCTCGATTTTGTTGGCCGTATTAGCCCCCCATCAAACCAAAAAACATATATCCTAGTTGCAACCGAGTATGTCACTAAATGGATTGAAGCAGAGGCACTTTCAAAAGCTACAGAGGACTCTGTAATACAGTTTCTTTTCCAAATCTTTGTGCGATATGGCCTCCCAAGGGACATAATCACAGATGGAGGACCGCAATTTGTAGGTAATAAACTAGCTGAAACACTACAAAATTACCACATTCATCATAAGATTACAACTCCAAACCACCCACAGGAAAAGGCCAAGTAGAGAGCACGAACAAAGTGATTGAATCTATATTAACAAAAACCGTTGCCTCACACAGACATGATTGGGCCTATAGATTGCTAGAAGCATTGTGGGCATACCAAAAAATGTGGAGACCCACTATGGGATATTCACCATATCAATTGGTATTTGGAAAAGAGCCCTCTTTCCAATAGAGCTTGAAATTCAGACATTAATAATAGCCCAAAAGGTGGGTCTAGATTTAAATGAAGCCCAGGCCAAAAGACTGCAGCAAATTAATGAGTTAGATGAAACTAGGCTCTCTACTCTTTAGCACATAGTGTTAATCCAACAACAGAGAGAAAAATGGCATGATGCCCTTATCAAAGAAAATATCTTCCATGAAGGATACTGGGCACTCTTATTGATTCTAGGTTTCAATATTTTCCAGGTAAACTCCAGACACGATGGCTCAGACCTTATGAAATACAAAAAGTGCATGACAATGGCACTATTACATTAACCACTATTGATGGATCTGGACATTCCTTCAAAGTAAATGGTCATCGAGTACAATTGTATCATAAACCACTTACTCAAGAATCCTTCTACCAACAATTACGGGAAGATTCTACCACACAAATTCTGGCTAAAGGGGATAACTCCTCCTTGGAACCCATTTATTAAATCATTTATTTTTAAATTTTTTACATAAATATTGTTCATTTATTTGGATTATTTGCTTTATGGAATTTGTTTTTTTTTCAAACCTTTGTTTATTTCGTTTATTTTGAGTTTTTGTTGTTTGTTTCATGGAATTCTATTTTTTTCAAAACTCTGTTTATTTCACTTGTTTTGAGTTTTTTCTGTTCCTTTCGAAAGAAACAACAGTTTTGCAGATTCTTGCTGTTCCTTTCGGAAGGAACAACATTTCCGCAAATTGTTTCTGCTGTTCTTTTTAAAGGAACAACACCTTTTGAGTGTATTGTTTTTTGTTTTAGACTAGCATTTCGAGGATTTATGATGACTCTTATAAAGGCAAACATACTATTCATATACAATCATACAAATTAAATTTTACTGTAATCAGCAAATCAAAATAAATCGTCATTTTTAAGAAAATTGTTTGGTAACGATAAGAAAAAGGAAAAAGGGACATAATCAATAACATGATTTTGCTGTCTTACTACCATTGAATTAATATGATCGATTATCCTTATCATGTTGGTTCTTTCCCATATTTTATAACTTTCTTTGATTTTTACTTATGGAGTAGGAATAAGGGCATATTATTTTCTATTGAGATGTTCAGACTTCTTCCACCATCCCTACTCTTAAGGAGTGTTGAGCCATCATTTATGTATAAGTAAAAAAGTGCTATATGAAAAAGAAAAATATTTACATATTTCACTAATAATTTTATGATTTAGCAGATGAAGGATAGGGGGTCTCATCAAGAGCCAGCCTACCATGATCATAAGGAAGTAAGTGAAGTGGCATTCCCATCATGGCCACCAAACCAGGGATATGGTCCAATGGACAATTAAAAAAATTAAGAAGTTCTTGGAACAGGAGGTCTCATCACGAGCTAGCCTGCCCACTTTTCACTTCTTCCCAGTGAATGGCATTGTGATTTATTTGGTCACGAAGCCAGAACAATGGCCTCTGTTATGACATTCAACAAGCGCTTCCTCATCATAAGTAAAGGACAATGGTTCCAAGGGTAAGAAAGCAACTCTGTCAAGGTTATGGACACCTGTGGGAAACAGAGCTCTGTTGATGGTATTGGAGTCCCATTTATACACATCAATATTCATATTAAACCCTTTTTCCTATATCTCTATTTAAATATCAAATGAAAGTATGAATCCTTAACCTTTGATTTCGAACCTATTATACATAAAAATCATTATAAATCGATCACATTAGTTTGAGTGGGTAATAAACGCATCTATACTTATGTTTATCTTAAGCTGTCCCTTCTCCTTATATTTGAATCATTACAAATGATTTTATATCTATTTACAATATATCACATGCATTGATTTCAGTAACTGCTATAATTTGATTGAATGTATCATAATTATGCCTTTTTTTTCTATTGTACAACTGTTGTGCCACACTTTCCTCTTTTAATTGATAGTCGAGGACGACCTATCATCCTTTAGGGGGGGCAAAGATGTCTGCATGTAGATCAAATCCCGATATTTCTTTACCTGTATGCGAACCAAATCCCTGCATTCTAGGGAATAACAAAAATTTAACGATATTATTCCAATTCACCGTGCTGTGTTGTTCCATTACAATCACTATGTGTTTGGAAAGAACTAACAGTGTGCAGAGACGATGGGAGGATGACCAAATTGGAGTGAGCCACAAGTGCTAGTTGTTTCTGATGCTGCACGAGAGATTTTGGAAAATTTGGGATGGATTACATATTTCACGAGGATGCAACAACCCCATGAAACAGTGGCCACCAGATTTTTACAGAATTTGCAGGAAGGATACTCCATGGTTAGAGGAAGACAGATAGTTGTATCCAATGAAATAATTGCAGAGGTGTCTGGTATACGAACACAAGGAACCATATGGATGTAGAAGAAGGTCAGGCTTCAAAAAGCCATGAATATTTTTCAGGATGACAGATAGACATTGGTCGTCAAAGGCAAAGGAGTTCAGCCAGCATTATTGGGAGAACCATGGACAGAATTGGCCAAGATAGTGCAGGCCTATATAACATGTGACAGAAGGAAAGACGTGGTAAGACCTCGCCACCTTAAGTTACTAGCTATATTAAAATAAAAATGCACTATAAATTTGCCTGCATTTTTAAATTCCTTACTATATGATAATGTTTTTCAAAGGCAGGAAAATGAATTAGATTTGTGGGTTAGGAGTGAACCTTAGGACCCATTTCAATTTTGGGCTAGGCAGAAGAGTTTGATGAAAAAGGAAGGTGTTATCCCAGCATTGGGGCCTATCCATAAATCAATTATCTTGAACGGGATAGATTATTTCCTATCTATTAGAAACTAGGCTTACATAGTAGCTAAGGTCCGATGGGGAATTTCCAATCAGAATGTGTAAAATAGAGAACCATTTAACTATAAAAACTTTGGGCTAGCTACAGACCGCATGGTTTCCTATAGTAATCTCATTTTGAAAGAAGGACCATTCTAGCTAGGGTGTAGGTTTCGAAGCCCCATTGCATGGTATCCTGCTACAGACTACAAAGCCATTTATGAACTACCCGAAGGACAGATAGAGCATGTTTTCAAAGCATTAGCTGCACTGCATGGTTTTAGGCCTTTTGATGAAAAAAATTATCCAGATTATTCTTTAACTGCTCTGCATGTGAACTATAGTTTTCATGAGGACATGAAAAATATTAAGCAAGGGGGCATGTTGAGCAGTGGAAAAGGTATGAAATCACCGAATATTTTCTCATTCTTTTACTATAGACATAATCCTTTTTACCTTAGAAAGGTGATTTATTATAAGAATTATGGTATAATTGGAAAAATGTATGTTTATTGTAAAAGGTTGACTAAAGATTGCTTTTTTTTTATAAAAACAGGAATTGGACGAAGTGGACAACTGTACCAAAGGAGAAGTTGAGATGAATGCAACTGTTGTTCCTCCAGCGTTAGACCAAATCCTTCCAAAGACAAGGAAATCTGAACGCATCGCTAAGAAAAGGCAGGGGACAGCTCGGCTTCGGTCAAATTAAACCATATGATAACTAAAAGAAGGGAAGCGTATCCCTCAGAATCCTTCGATCCTGAGGGATCGATGTTCAAGCCTCATCTTATTCCTCATCTTGTCCGTCCGGGTCTAATATATAAGGCAACGCCTTTAGTGATTAAAGGGGTTGGATATTTTTGTATTCAAAACATTTTCCTTTGTAATCTTGTGTTTTATTGACTCACGGATTTAAGAGAGCGATATCTGTAATACTTTATGTTCGAGTAATATCAAAGACATGTTTCATTTCATCTCTCAAGTTCTGAAGTATCCCAGCAATGTTTCACTGGTGCTAAGGGCCCGGCCTTGGTGAAATTACCCTGCTGTTTGTATTTTTAACCTTTACTTATGGTTGTGTGAAGTTGTGTTTAAATTCATTACAATTACAGAGTTGATAGATTATTGTTGGATTGAATACAGATTTGTTGTGAGCGTTAACGAACTGCACTGCTATTTTATCATTTGCAAGAAGTGTATTCACTATTTATTTACCTTGCTATTTTTATAAAGCTTTGCTGTTCTATATTAAATTATAGTTTGTGTTGTATTGGTTTATGATTCTTTATGATTGACTGTTTTGTAGTATTGGCTATCGACAGGGTTGAAGTATTGAGATTAGTTTCTTGATTGCGTTAAGTTTAGAATTGTTGTTCAATCCATGTTTGTTGTTCCATTTCTGTTTATTGTTCATTTTTTATTCATAGATTCAGATTAGCAGATAGATTGGTCACAGTTGCTATGTACGCATAAGAATCACGAGTTGTTGTTCCTTTCTAGCTTTGGTTATTAGAGGAAATCCCTTTCAGTTATTTTCATCAGCAAGGAGTTTGAGTTTGATTTCATTTTGATTGCTTTAAGAACAAGACCACCAACTGTAGAGAACAATGGTTACTTCTTCCAACTTCCCAGATTGGTTATCTTGCCTCAATGTGATTTTAGTTGCATCGATTTCTAAGGGAAGGAGTTACTGCTACTGTATCCCTGATCGATGTTTTGCAGATTGATGTAGTTAAGATTTCAGAGCATTTCCATTTATGTTACTGTAATTAGATTTATTTACAAGCATTCGTTTACTCTTGTATTTAGAATTTTGTACTACATCTTCATAGCATTACTCTTAGTTAATTTCAGCCTTAGACAGAGTACACTCTTGAAATAAAAAGTCGCTCCTGGATTGATAATTAATGTAGGCTAATTAGGTGTTTAAAATATACCTTTTTAATACCCAACACCTTGTATGGTTTCAATCAAATTCCATTGATATACCCAGGAAGGTCTTCTCCTCTTAATGTGGCCAAGCATACTGCACCTCTATCTATGATTTCCTTGACAAAATATGGTTTGAGCCAGTGCATTTTGAACTTCCCAGGGTGGTGTGAAAACTTGTTATCATACAACAAGACCAAATCCTCTTCCTGCAATACCTTCTGTTTAATGTTCCTGTCATGCCAAGCCTTTTCGCACGCCTTTTTCACCTACTAATGGCCTACAATTAATCGATTCTCTTCCAGCGTGACCAATTGTAATAATAATTCTTCCATAATATCATGTTATTCCATATTAGTTGTTAGTCATAAGTATTTTTCACTATCTTTAAATGACTATAGGATGTTTATATATTTTTGAAAACAATATTCCTTGAATATCTTGAGTTTCATAAATCTCACTGCCTTCATTATCCTTACAAACCTATATTCATTATTTATCAAGTTTTCCATCTCAAAGTCACCCTGTTGCGCCTAAAAAACTCCTTATGGGCTTATACCTCTCATTTCCATCCTCCTTCCCTGCCTATAACCTCATTGCCCCCTTCTTCCCTTGTCAATAGACTCCATTTTCCATCTAGGGTTTCCTAGTGATGACTCATTCCAATGTCCCTTTGGGCATAATAAGTTGTAACAGTACGTTGTTTTCACTTGAAAATCTCTAAGAAAAATTTCAGTCAAGATCAGGTCAAAAGGACCCCCATTAGGTCATTAGGGTTTTTTACATTTTTTAAGGTCATCCTTGGATGTTTCAGGCATTTCTTTTCCTTTTATTGAATCTGGCTCAGATGTAATAGAATGCCAAGACATGGTTATTCAAAAAGGACCTAAAAGTTTCCAAAGAGGATTTTCTTCTCAGTTCAGAACCTGCAAATGAGGAAAATGGACAAAGTCTAGCACTTCTGGAGGAGTGTTGGAAGATATATATAAAAAAATTACTAATGAGGTAAAATGTCTACCCCTGAATGAAAACAACTTACGTCAAGAGAAAGGTAAACACTTATTCTTGAATATGATTAGGGTTTATACACTTGTTAGTCCAATTGAGTGCCAAAATAGTGATCACTTGTAGAAAATGACATGGAGGAAGCACACAAGGCCAAGCATGAAGAAAGTCTATCTAAATAGATTGAATAAATATGGAAAAAGGTAAGGTGAACTAGATAGAAATGAATGAACTTGAAAGGGTTGTAGATAACTTAGAAGACAACACTAGTGATTGTTGTGAAGAACTGCAAACACTTAGGGTTTTGGAAGAGATGTCTAGAGAAAGTGAAAATGTTGAGCTCCATGGTGGAAACAAGAGAAGATTTTGAAGATGCTACTGTGTGACTAAATCCAAAAGGTGTCAAAAATTAAATTTTCATGCCCAAATGAGCAAAAGAAAAGTAAAATTCATGACTTCATCAACTTGCAAGGAAAAAGTGTAAAAGAATATCAGTGAAAAAGGGAAAAAGGTTTCAAACTTTAGAAAGTGGGTTTTCATAATTAAATCAAATTCCTCTTATCTATAAAAGCTCATTATACACTTCAAGAGATTCATTGTTGCCTTTGAAAATATCAATAATGCTTAGCACGGAAGAATTTCAGGGTTTTCTAAGCAAAATTAGGTAAATTTTCATGGCGCTGCGCGCCTAGGACTGGGCGCTGCTGCGCTCTTGGAATTTTTCCTCCATACCTTTTCTGAAGGCATTGTGCATAGGAAGTGGCGATGCATGCTTGGAGGAGAACTGTACTCTTTCCTAACAGGACCCTGTTAAATTCTATTGGTGATGCGCCCTCAGCCCTTGGCGCTGCGTGCTCATCTTGGCATTGTGCCCTCAGCATTGGCAGTGTGCACTTGGACAGAGAGGGTCTATCCCTCTTCTAATCACCCAAATCAAATAAAATTTCTTCCAAATCTTTGCTCAAGTCTTCTAAGACACTGATAAGAGGTAAGTACATGCCATAACCCATATTCAAGCTATTTTGGTCATCATTTAATTGAATGGAAGTGAAACCCTAAGAAGAAACCCTAAGTCTTAAGCTTGAAATCACTGTTTTGTCATTACTTCATCCTCCTTAAAGAAAATAAGTGATAGATATGGAAATTACACTGTTTGAGGGTTGTCATTCATCTAATATTGTCACAACATCTATTCCCTTCATACACTCATTCCCTTCACTTGCAAATATGCCTTTTCATTACCTTCCCTTCATCTCATTTAAAATCAACCCTAGGGTTTCATAAAACAGAGTTCTCAAAATTTCAGAGGAAGGAGACAGTTACAGTGGTGGTGAGGCCCAAATGCCAAGGAGGCATGATCATAAAGGAGGAAAGATAAACATA
Source organism: Pinus albicaulis (assembly GCA_034641835.2). Lineage (NCBI taxonomy): Eukaryota > Viridiplantae > Streptophyta > Pinopsida > Pinales > Pinaceae > Pinus > Pinus albicaulis. The sequence goes on from CM076574.1 coordinate 944,839,763, forward strand.
TTTGAACCCCCAAAATACAAGGGAAACTTGTCACTTTCAGGGTTTTCTTCTTGAAGTTGTGGAACACAAAAGTATGCAGGGTAACCAGTAGAAACCAACCTTCGGATACGGAATCTAGCCAATCAGGAGAGGCCTCTCTTTGGGTCACTTTGTTCTTAGAAATTTTTAGGCTAGTTATAAGTCCAAGAGTTTTGATTTTGTTTGAATGGTGGAATCCGTCAACTAGGGCAAGGTTGAAGATTTTCATTCCATTGGGCTATGGACTCAAAGGATCGCTTTATTGGATTACTATTCTATACACAAGATGGCTTTGCAGGGCAAGATAGCCAAACAGAGAACAATCCTTAAAATTTAAAGTGGATGGAATGGGTTTGAAGGGATGAAAGGCAGCTAAGAATCTTTCACCATGTTCAAAAAGAAAGAAATGAAATGATTACAAACAAAGAGCAGTGAAGAATTCTTTATTATAGTAATCAAGAATGTTTAAATTAGCAAAGCAAGAGCATTTAATAATTCATGCTTATAACCAATTTAGAGGAAAACATTAAGAATAATCACATCTGAAACCAGAGTACAATTAAGTAAATTCTGATTCAATCCTTTATGTAAATTATTTAGAAATGGACACAATGATATTATAAACAGATATAACACTTAAGACATAGGATAGAAAGACTTATTGAACTGCAGTCCGACACATGAATCCTGCAAAAAGTCCTGAGCTTCAAATTGTCATCCAACAAGCCACGAATAAATTTCTCCAAAACGCTTTTATTCCAAAAACTTCAATGTCACAGCAAATTAATAGAATCCACCCAAAATACTTCCAAGAGTGAAGTATTTATACAAATTCTAAACTAAAATATCTTGAAAAAATATCAAAATTGGTTCACAAATCTCTCCAACTATTTTACATAAATAGAACTTAAGTAAAGGACACTCAAAATAATTCATCTATTTGGCACTATTTTGTATGGATAGGTGATGACAAAGAGGAGAATTCGAATTTGATCCAACTCTTAGTTGATGATGAGGCATCCAAGTCACTAATTGCTTCCTTTCTTTGTGCAATTCTGCTCCAACAATTCTGCAAATTTGGGGTCCAATGATACCTTTATATTTCTCAATCCGTAATAGATATGTAAAAAGTGAAAGAGGTTATTGTAGATAAATATGTTGGTGAGATAAACCTCTTTCACTTTCCTAACATTCCTCTCCAGCTATGCACAATAGGCTCTGCAAAACGATGTGTAAAACAGAGTTTTACAGAGTCTGAAAAATAGCCTCTAAATATGTGCATTTATCTCTCAGTCTGAAATCAATGTGAAAAAACTGAGATAGGTTTTTGTATATGGGTCTCTTAGGAACAAAAACCTCCTTCAGTTTTGTAAAATGTATTTCTTATTGGCCACAATATTCTCTGCAAAATGATGACTTAACAGGAATTTTCTGCAAAAAGTGCTTTCCAACATTGTTTAATATTTCCAAAACCATAATGGCTGTTAGAAAAGTGAGAGAGGTTTTTGTAGATGGCACTCTTAAGAACATAAATATCCTTCAGTTTTTCAAAATTAATCTTGGATTGATCACAATAGTTTCTGCAAAACTATGACTAAAATATGCAATTTTTGCAAAAATGTTCCTTCTTGTTGTATTTTTCATCTTTTCACTTTTTTGTTCCTTTGACTGTTTTACTTTCACTTTAAACGAAAATCATTGTTGGTGAAAGTATTTTCATTTCTTTTTACCATTTTACTGCCTCTGTATTTACTTTTACTGTTTACCTTTGACTGCTCTGTAACTTCATTTTAACTTTCACTGACTTTTACCTGATACACTTTAACCACTGATACTCTTTAACTGTTCTTTACTGTGTCCTTTTACCTTCAATGTGTTGTTTAGGTTTTTACTGTCTGTTTCAACAGTAAATTGTTTAATATCCTATTTCCTTTGCTTGTCTTTCAACTGTATGTTTTATCTTCCATCTCTGTTTGAATAGATTTGACAACACTCTTGGAGTGAACAAGTCTTATGACTAGTATTAAGACTATTTATCCAAGGATGCAGTCTTCTGATCACCTGTAAAACAAAAAAAACTGTTAAGAAAGCATTGGTTTGCATGGGAGGTTGAAAAGGTTTCATTTGATTTTGAGAGGTCTATGGAGTGAATCTAGAATGATTTTTGGAAGGTAAACCGTGCTCGAATTGGTTAACAGAGGTTTCAGGTGGCGCAGCTGGGTTACAAAGGGTTTTACTGTGCAATCAAGTGAGAGCAACACTAGGGTGTTTGAACAGTGATTTGAATAGGTACTGGTTATAACGGATGAGCTTCTGGGAATCCTGACTGCAATTTTCTTCGATGATACAAAGGTTGACGGACTTCAGCAGTGAATATTCGAATTTCTGTGCATGGAGGTGTAGTCGTTCCCTGCGAATGAAATAATGAAAACGACGCGAACTTTTGTTTTATTGGAAAAGTCAAACGGGGTGGCAGGGTTTTTAACAAATGACGTCAGCATGTACGGGAGGCACGTCACCAGGGCCGGGCGGTAAGCGGTAAATTCCGCACCGCTTTCGGGAGTTGGCGGTATTTGGTGAAATGGTAGCGATTCCATTCAGCGATTAACACGTGGCCAGGGCACTGTTTTGAAACCACTTTGATTTCGCGCGTTAAATCTCGGACGGAGGATGGGCAGCGGAATGTTTGTGAGCCGTAGATCTTCAGGCGGATGATTGGACGGATGATATGATGTGGAACTGGTGGGGTTTTAATGCGCGGGCCCAAAGTAATTAATCTTTTAATTAATCATTTCGGGCGGCGTGTGATTGGTGGAAATATTGGTTATTAATTAATCCGGGTGATTAATTAATCCCGTGATTTAATGAGAGTCGGGGTTGCGGCGGGACTTCGGTTTTTATTCGTTTTTCCATTCAAAACATATAAAATATATGTTTAAACTTTTTTCGATGTATCTTTTATTTATATGGAAATAAATTAATGAAATTTATTTACCATAGGGGCGGAGTAAGATTATAAAGATATATTTCTAACCAAAGGTCACATAATGTGGGTCTTTTATGAATAATTGGAAAATAAATAGTTTGGTTGAAATTTTATAATAAGATGGGCTTTTGGGATATTTATGTAGAAGGAGTTATACATATAGGAAAAGGTAAGTTATATAAGGATTTAATATTTAAAGTTAAATGTTAATATGACAATGGGACAAGGGAAACTCAAAATACTTTACACAACTAGGAAAGTGGAGATTTCTGAAGTAAATTGCATCATCTCAATTTCAACACTTAAACATAGAATAGCAAGTAATTTTGAGGGATTATTATGGAAATTTGCATGATTTTCCTAAGTAAAATAGAATTTTACTTAGGAAAAGATTAAAATTGAATGAGTGCAATGATGGATAACTTCAAGTACTTAGGTCTTTTTGATCATCAGGCCGAGGGTCCGGTCCCTCCAAAAGTCAAGGAAATGCCTTGAGCCCTTTTAATCTTTAAATACCTTTGCACTTTGGGGAAATTAGTAAAACTCTTAGGGAGAAAGTGAGGTGGGAAGTTAATGATTATTTTGACTTTGCTTTCTGTGAATTCTTCAGTGCATTTTCTGCTTGAGTACTTGTGATGAAGGTAAAAGATTAAGCATATTCAGCATCATCATTCATCACATAAAACTTTGCAACACCATCTACCTACCCTATCTACTTGACACTACCATTTTCTCTTCTTTATTAGGGTGCATTTAGACTTGCAAACCCTTTTCAACCTTTTCTTTTTACATGATAAATCTATCTATTTCTACACTTATTACATCCAAGGGCTCAGATTAAACTATTGAGCACCTTTTAATAACTCTACCTATCTACTTATCTGCCAAGATTAAACTGTTTGGTCAGATATTTATTCTCTATTCCATAACATGAAATTGAAATATGAATAAGTCAAGTTTAAACAGTTTGACCCTTCATAAATTGTGGCAAAAGTTTGACAAGCTGCACACAATTGCTTATTTACACAAATGAAATAGTAGTGGCATTTGGATTTGCACACTTTCCTTGGTCTATTTTTTGTTTGGGGTTCATTTCTTTCACTTTTTTGACCATTTTATTTTTCTTACCCTTTGATTTTTCTTTTAGGGTATACTCTCTTTACATTTTTTAAATTATTTGATTCTTTGGTTTTTCAAGAATATGGAACACCTTTGCTCAAGAAAAAGGTTTGAACATATTCCATAGTTCAATCAAGACAATCACGAAAAATGACACCTATTGGTATAGGAGTCTAACGAGAACTCATGGCATCTCCCCTTACTATTTTCCTGCTTCAAACATGTAGGCTTCTTTGATTTTTGTGACAAGGTACAACAAGTAAAAAACCAACCTGAGCTAACAAGAATACTTATCATTAATTTTCATGACAAACAAGTTAATATTTTCGGGCTTACCTTTGATATGTCTAAAAATTCCATTGAAGATGCTACAAGAATACCAAGTATGGGAGAAAAATGGTTCAAGCAAGAAAACCTAGACATGAGTTATTTTGAACCATATCTTAAGCCTAGGTATAAAGACCACCACAAGTCCATCTTCCCTTTTTCTCATCTGATTGATAGATATGCACCTATGATGAGGATAATAATGAAGTATTTCACATGTGAGGGAAGGTTCTCCCGCCTCTACTCCTACCACATCCGTCTTCTTATGCACTTTACTAGAGTGAGAATGCTGCATGTACCATATTATCTTTACCAAAGCATTGAAAAAATTTCCTACATAGTGCAAAAGAGAGACTACAATCAGCAAATGCAGAGCCTCTTTCATCACTCACTCATCAAGATGGTGGTTATGCACCAACTACAACAGAAAAAAATTCCATGGGAGACCTTCATTACCAATGAGGTTTTCAATACTCTACATGGCCATCATTAGCAAGATATCCCTTCCTCATCTCATCCTCCCATTCCTAATTCTCCATCACATCCCACTACTCATGCATCACCATCCACTCACATTCCTTCACCTCATGATGACCCTTCCACATCACCTTTCCACAACCCTTCACCCTCATATCATGATGACACAACATCAAACAATGATGAGAACATTGAGACAGATGGCACTAAAATGAGTGACATTGATCCATTTCCTCTAACATACTAGAGGGGCTACAGGAATTTGTATGTTGCACTTGAGATGCAAGGGGCCATGCCTTCTACATCAGCAAAACAGCTTGACAAAGGTAAGGAAAAGGTCATAGGGAAGGTCATTGTTGAAGAGGATGATAAAAATGAAACTGAGCAAGAGTTTCAAATAATTGACCTTCAGGATGAGGATGAGGAGAGGATTACAAATATGTTGCTCAAAATCAAGGATGCCAAGATTAATTAACTTCAAGCTAATCTTGTTAGGGGAAAGAATGTGATCAACTATCTTGAGTTAGAAAACCAGTAGTTAGAGACAAAGCAGGCCATCAGTGAGGTCAGGGAAATCAGAGCTCAGAAGGAGGCCGGAAAGGCCAAGGCTATGCTAGATGAGACCTTAGGCACTTTTGATGACAGTGAATGTGAGGAAGAATAACTTCCTAGGAAGAGGCCAAGGACAATTGGGTTGAAGAAGGCTTTAGCCCGAGAAAGAGAGAAAGAGACAGAATTCGCAGAGTAGCTCACTCCAAGTGAGCTTCTTGCCATGGAAATCAGCTATGATAGATAATCTTGGCTAGAGAGAGAAAATTTTCACCTATAGGGTTAATTAGAGAAGGCCAAGAGAGACAACGACATGCAGAGAAACATGGCAAGACATTATGCCATGACGAACATAATTGCAAGGGCCAAGCTCAAACGAGTCCTTGCAAAGATTCAGGCCTTTATTGAGGCAAAGGAGAATAAAAATCTTGATATCCTTGCTGATGTGTCCCTCCAAGCCTCCCAAACATGATGAGCAAAGCAAAATCCAATTTTGGTACATTTTTGCAAATTTTGAGTTTTTGACAGTTTGGCTAGCAGAAAAAGGGCCAAACGCGCAACGCCACTAGAAATGTGCTCTTTTTTGGGGCACTAAAATGGGAAAATCTTAGAATTTTCATGTTCCTCATGTCAAGGAAATTTTCCTCAGAAAATTTCAAATCATTTGGAGCAAAACTGGTCCCTCAAAAGGGCCAAAAACCACCAAAAAAACACCTTTCCGCCCTCTTTTCAGCACTGGCACTGCGCCCTTAGTAGTCTTGGGAAAAGTCGTTTTTGAAAAAGAAAATGGGAACCATTTTTCGAACTGAAGGCAAATCTGGAAACCAAACAGGACAACCTTTCAAATGAGCTATCATGGAGCTCATTTGGACACCGAGAAGGCCTCCAAAACTCAGTTGCAAAGCAGGCGATTTTTCCAGTCTTGGCGCTGCGCGTTTGGCTTGCCGATGTGCCCTTACTAGAAAGTAAACAAAAGACCTCATAATTTATTGGAAAATATATTTTGAAGGCATTAAGGACAAATATCTCCAAAGTTAGCTTAGAAGTTATGTTAGAAGTTATTTTTTCATTTAATGTGTTTTAGATATTTTGCCTTGGGCCTTGCATGGTCTCAAAGGTCAAATGCATTTAATATGTAATTAACGACTTCTAAAACCCTCATTAGGGTTTACTTCCTCATTTTTCAGTTAAATACTACATGTAATGCTTCATATTTTTGGGGGTTGATTGTTGAGATGAAAATCACATAGACTTTGAGTGATGAAGAGTTTTTTTGGCTTTGGAGCTTTGTAATTGTCTTGGACTGAATGATAATGGAGCAAGCACATTTGCAGGATTCATGGAATTTGTCAAATGGTGATGTTATTCCAATTTAGTTATTGTCTTCTTATGTTTTCCATATTGTTCATCTTTCCATTATAACAGAGTAGAAAATCTAGATTAAGATATGTTGTTGAGAGGCACCTTAATTCTTTCTACCTTTTGTTTTTTAGATGTTTTCCTCTGCTAGGTCTGATTGAAGAATTCTTAATTTCACTTTGATTATACTTAGCTTGTTGTCTTGAAAATGATTTAATGGAGACAAGCCAAAGAATTTTATGGTATGCCCTATCTTTTTGTGTAGCTTAAAACATTGTTTTTAAGGCCTTTTCTTTGAAGTTTACTAATTAGGGTTTGGATAAAGAAGTTTATGGTTTTCCCTGTCCTTTGGTCCATCTTGAAAAGTCACTTTGAAGGTATTTTAAAAGTCTGATTGAAGATATTTAGGAGTTCCCTGCTCTTTAATCATCACTTCTTTGTTATCATGAATGTTTTCTTTCTTTGAAGGTACATAGCTAGAGAATTTAGGAGTTTCTTGCTCTCTAGGGTTTGCTGGATTGCTGTCTCAAAGTTTACTTGATAAAGCTAGGTTAAAGAAGTTTATGGTGCGCCCTGTCCTTTGATTCTTTCTCAAGCATAGTAATCTTAAATACCTTTCTTGTTCTAGTATATGTTAAAGGATTCTTAATTTCCCTTTAAACCTGCTACACTCACAATTTAATGTCCATTTCACTCCCACAGAAGCTATTAAGATCCATTTGGCTTTGTCAACTTGCCCTATGAAACACCCTTGATTCATTATTGTACTCTTCAACCCTTTCACAGACCCCATAGCCTAATGGCTTAAATCTCTCTTACTCTATCTGTTCTACTTGACAAGCAACCCAACCAAAAAAAACAAAACAAACAAACCCTATCAATTTAACTAGCCTAAAATCAACATCTTAAATCAAACAAGTTATATCTTCAATACAAATATAGAGAGAGCCCTCTCTGAGTCTAGGAAGGCTACGTCCTAGGAATCCAAAGTTAGTTTGATGTTACCCTTGTCTATTTGGTCTTGCCAATCTGACAAATTATAGGGACCTAACATTAGTGAATTCTATAATTCACAAACTTGGGACAATATACTCCATCGGCATAACAACTTCCTACCCATACACCATCCTGAATGGTTCCTTTCCTATCAACTTCTTGCACATGGTTCTATATGTCCAAAGAACCGCAGGTATGCACACATCCATATCATTTCGATTAGCATTGCAGATATTAGTGAGCACAGTTTCAAATATCTTATTAAAGGCTTCCATCGCACCATGTGATTGGTTGGGTGATATGGAGTACTCTTTTGATGATGAATTTGGAATTCCTCTGTTAGAGCTTCAATAGTTTTATTCACAAAGTGTCTAGCTCGATAGCTCATTAAGATTATTATGGAACCAAAACCGAGTCAAGATGTTCTCGAAAATGAAGTGCGCAGCTGTGTCTACACTACAATCCTTCACAGGCTTAGCCTGAGCCCATCTGGTCACATAATCTGTCGCAGTAATTATGTAACACACACCTATCTTTTTTCCTGGAGGGTCAATAGGCCCAAAAAAATCAATGGACCATTTGTCAAAAAATTTCAAATCCATTTGTCAATGCAAAGGCATCTCATCTCTGCACAACGGTTTCCCCATCCTTTGGAATACATCACATGCGCGACAATATGCATGTGCGTCATTGTGCACCGTGGGCCACCAAAAACCAACTCATAAAATCTTCTGTGTAGTTGCTTTCCCTACATAGTGACCTCCTACAACCCCTCCATGAGCCTCAGCTAAGATATCCCGTCTCTCAAATTCCAACACATACCTTCGCAGGACTTCGTATGCACCCATTTTGTAAAGCTTACCGGGAATTAGAGTAAATTCAGTTGTGCGTGCAACCAAATATTTCTCCTTTTCAGGAATATATTCCATGTATTCACTTCCAGTGGTCAGAAAATGAATAATATTTGAAAAATTATCATCAACTACCTTTATATCAAATAGTTGTGTTTCCGATAAGCCACCTTCCGAGCTAGTTGGCTCTTCTCTGCTTTCGATGCGTGAGCATCTGTAGATCTTCCCCCCCAAAATAGGATTATTGACCATGTACTTTAGAGAAGAGTGGTCAGTAAACATCATAAAATGGCCTCCCAACAGATAGTGGTAGAATTTCTACAACGCATAGACCATAGTTAATTCTTCCCTTTCCTTCGTTGAGTAGTTACGTTCTGCGCTTGATAATTTCCTACTTGCAAATGCAATAAGGTGATCAATCTCCCCAACTCCTGGTTGCACTAAAATAGCTCCCAACACAATTTAGGAGGCATCGACGTGTACATGGAAGACCTTCGTTCAGTTTGGAAATACCAATATGGGCGCAGTGACCATCTTCTCCTTAAGTAATTCAAAGATATTTTGGCAATCTTCATCCCAAGAAAAGGCATCCTTCTTTAGAAACTTCTCCATGGGCACAATTTTCAGCGCGTAACCTTGAATGAACTTCTGGTAATACCTTGTATGCCCCAAAATTGAGCGCAGTTGTTTCACATTTGTAGGAACTTCCAGGTTAACAATAACAATGATCTTTGCAGGATCCACCATCAATCCTTGTTGAGAAATAATATGACCTAGCAAGATCCTGAATGAAACACAAAATATACACTTTTTCAGGTTGAGTGAGATTTGATACTTCTGACAAGTATCCAACATTAGGCGTAGACTCAACACATGCTTCTTCAACAATCCAAAGACAGTCTAGTCATCAAAGTATACTTCTAAGAACTTGTAATATTCCAAAATTTGCATGCAACAAATTGGAATATTGATTTTTGATGATTTCACTTAGGAGAAGAATAAATTGGTAAGGATGCCCATGAATAATAAAAATCTGAATAAAATCCCTCATAATGTGAAAAGGGATCAACATAAGAGCTGGATTTCACACCCTCATGTGTGAATAGGGACTTTTGCATGTGGACAAAGTCAAGTTTGACTAAGTCAACAACATTCATGAAGAGGAGTGGATCATCAATGCAAATAGCTCAATATGAACAAGGATTAGTTTAGAAAAACATATGAGAGCTGGATTGAAGACACTTGGGTGTGAAAGGGGATGAAGTAGGTTGAAGAGGTCAACTTTGACCAAATCAAACAGCGTGGTTATGGAGGAGTGGCCTTGATGGAGATACAATGCAGTTTTGGAGGGAGATTGGTTATGTGATGTTGGAAACCCTAATGGGTGGGACCCAAGGTGAGGAGGCTCACATAGTTTATAAGGAAGAGGAGGGCAGCCATTTGAGGTAAGCTTGATGTTTATTGATTTTATGGTCTGCATGACTATTGTGGCTTCTCCAACTGTTTAGTTGAGATTGCAGTGTTGTTTAGCACAAGGCATTCCTACTTAGGGATTCCTTCTCCTTCCTTGAGTGATCTCTTGGAGGAGCATTGTACTTCAGTTTTCCACATTCAGGCTTGAGGCCAAGCATCATCCTTCAGCTACAGTGTTATTTCTGCAGCAGTATAATGTTTTGTTGCAGGGTGTTGCAGTGGAAGGTTCACAACACCACTTCTGGAGCTTGTATTTCAAAGGAGGAAGTCTTTCTTCCTTTGGGAGATCAGTGAGGAAGACTTTGAGCTGATTTTCAGATCTTGGCATGTGGCCAATGTAATTTTCATCTCTTACAGCATAGTCCCTTGTAGGAACTGCGTCATTCCTTTCATTGTTGCAGTGAGGGTGTTAAACCCCTTGCTTTTGAGCTGCTTTCTTAGGGAAAGGGCCAACCCTTCTCCCGGAAAGTTTGTAAGAAGGATCTTCCTTCATTTCTTGCATGACTCAGTTGCATGTATGTAAAGCTTCAGTATACTGCATTATTTCAGATCCAGATCTTCATATCTAGTGTTTTGTACTTGTGCTCTCATGAAACCCTTGCCGGGTTATCTTTATGATGTGTAAAAGGAGATAGATCTCCATTTTTCTCCATGCTTTGACATAATAAACTCTATATCTATTGTCTATAATATATTGTATCAGAAACCCTCTGTAAATTATGCTTTACATGCTTTAGGAAATTTCTGTTTAGTTAAGTCATGGGATTTGGGCCTTTTTGAGCCATATTGGGACCGGGAGATTTGTTTAAACAAGAAAAATAGATTTTTTCTGAAAATTTTCTTGGTTTGAGTCCCATATTACATAATCTAAGGGATCCCAACATTATTTCTTCCTGTTATAACACAATTTCCTGGGAATAATGTTCTTAGGGCATATATCGTTGCATTTCCCCACTTTGGGCTGATATAATGGATCATATTTTTGCTGCTGCAACATTCATTTGATGGCTATGTGTTTCTAACACATTATATGAGTTAATTACTTGCTGCTATTCCAATATTGTGTTCATGTATTGCTGCATCCCTATTTTGGGATATTACCGTGGTATCGAAGCATAATCTTGGCTCAGCCTGTGAGTTTCAACCATTATGCTATCAAAAGAATAAGAATACAAAGAGAAGGAGTAAGATAAAAATTATGGAGAGGATGAGCCTTATCTCATCCTTTTTTAGATCCAGGAAGAACATCTCCAAGGAGGTTAAGCAGATGAAGGAGAAGAGATGCAATGAAACTCCTAGAGGGTTTCATGAAGAGGAAGGGCCATGCACTTCCTATACTCAAAGAGGAGAAGACAAGAGGCATGAAGGACACTTGGAATTTGAAATTCTAATGAGGTACCTTGCAGAATACAAATCCCAACCTAGAGCTTTCAAAGAGACTCTAGCTCTTCCTCAGTTTATTTAGCTGGAAGAAGAAAGGAGGCCCTACAACAATGGAATGATGAGAGGCAATAGATTCCTATTGTCCACTTTTGATGGATCACACACATGTGTAGCAAAGGATTGGGTGATGAAGCTAGAAGCATTCTTCCTACTACATCCAGTGGTAGAGAGAGATGCTCTACAAATTGCAGCGTTGCATCTTGAAGGTTGAGCAAGCACTTGGTGGTTCAGCCATGCCAGACATGCAAGAGTATCTACTTTTGCATATTTCACTCAAAGGGTGATCAAGAGATTTGATGAAGAAAAATCAGAGGAAGAGAATCCCTCACCACCACTTGAGGGGACTTGTACCAGCACTGTCATAACCATGGAGGAGCAACCTTCATCTTCAGCAGTTGGGGAAACCAACACATGGGAGGAAGGAACTCTTGCAGCCATAAAAGATACCTCCAAATGTCACAAAGGTATGCCTAATTTTCCATCTCTTATCATTTCAGCAAATCTTATGGAGAGATATACACCATTGCATACTGCTAATCTAGAGCAGCAGAATTGCACTACACTGTATAACCTTGAGTCATTCAAGGGAGAGGTGAACCATCATCCTAATGAGCCATTATAAGATTGCATGCCACACTTGAGGTTGGGGTTTGAAGATTTGAAGGAAAGGATGATAGATGGTAGACATCTTGAGGTGAGAAAAACTTTCTCCTTTCAAGATGACACTTTCTCAATGAGCATTTCACAGCTCAAAGAGAAACTTCTACTTACAGTAGATCCAAGACCTTATTGGTTTTGGAGGATAATTGATGAGGAGAAGGTCTCATGGAGAGATCTAATTGGAGGTGCACTTCAACATATCATGGAGTGCAAGGTTATTCAACATTTTTTACCCTCATCTCATTTGGATCTTGATAGATTCAAGGTAGTTATGGGTATGAGGTCTTTTCTAGAAGATCTCCAAGGAGTTGCATTTCAACATCCCATGAAATGCAAGAAGAGGAAATTGATTTGGGAGGATGGTATCCCTCATTGGAGGAGTACCAAGATGAATAATGGAAGGATACATCCACAAGTGGTTGAGTGGATGCGGGTGGAGAGCAAGAGGCTGGTGAGCCACTTGCAAATTTATGACACAGGGTAGCAAGAGGAAAAGCTGCATTGGCTCCTCTTGAGGGAGTTTGGCCATCATGAAACATATCCTTTTTCTAAGGGTATGTGGGAGGAAAGAACTTGGCATGATATTTGCATCATTGGGCAGCAAGGAGCATGGATCAATTATGATGATATGACATTATTCATACCAAGCATTATGTCTTCACCACATGATTTGTATGATGGAGGTATGAGGAGGCAGAAAAAACCTTTGTTTCTTTGGAGGTTCCTGGGAGAGAAAGGGCAGATTTTCTCTCACACTTTGCATGATGTTGCAAGAGTAAGTGATGGCACTATCATGGTGTAAGGGGGATACTCCTTAGCCTTGAATGATCTGGAAGTACTTCCATTTTGGAAGAAACTTCTTTTATGTAGCAGCATTATGGGAGATGTATTTGGCAATAAGCATGTCAAAGAATGGAGCTATGTATTGACACGAGCCTATTTGCATAGGCCAACAATGTTGTCATTTTGGAGCTTGGACTCATTGATGGAGTGTTCCCAGGATCACTTCACTCTTGATGCACTTGATGGATAGGGAGGAGGTGAGAGAGATGGAGTAGTGGATGGAGACATCTATTACTATGATATGTTCTTCTTGACTTGGATTTCCAAGCATAAGAGGAAGGATCTTCATGCAACACATGATTCATTTCTCTTCATGGGAGTATGTAATACCACTATGGAGGGTTTATTCATGTACAAATGCATCATCTTACTTTTAGTACATGGTGAGAATTTTTTTTTCTCATTTATTGATTTTCTAACACAATATTTGCATACTCTTACCATTTCTATGTAGTGCATAGCTCCACAAGAGGGCAAACTTTTCATTTTGCTCCATGGTCAATTTTGGGCCAAACTATATGATGGGGGCAGCCATCTTTTATATGGCTTTGGGAAAGTGCTTTATCATTTCATGTATGTTCAATTTATGTACCCAACCATTTACTATTCATTAGTAGATGTGATAGCATACATAATCAACCATGTATCAAGAAACAACTTGCCATGTAATTTTCTGAAGCAGTAGTTTGGAAAACTGCACAATAACCACTTGGGAAACTATTGGTACTTTCTAGCACCACATGAAACCTTCAGTATTTCCCTCATCTTGATGCTGATCATGATTTCATTTGCTGATGTTTTTCTTATTATTATTGGAATCATGATTGGGGGAGTGACACATGGGTTGGATGTGTCCTTGGGGAAAGAGATTCCCCACACCTTTTGCATTGCATGTTCCAAGGGGAGCATGAGAAATGATATGGCTACTATAGCAAGACAATTTATTTTCCATGATGAGGGCCATTGGATTGATTGGATGCCATATGGTGATGATTTTCTATCCATCACATATGGGATGGTTTGGGCCAGCTTGATTCACAACATTGGAGAGGAGATCTTTGGAGATCTAGTCTTCTTCTTGCCACTTGAGGGAAAACTTGTTGTAGCCCAAGATCAACATATGCTCTGAACTTATCATAAGTGGAGAGAAGGAAATCGTGGGGTAGGCTACTTTGTCTACCATGATCATATTTTCAGCCCACCTACTTTTCATGAGCCGAAGGTGGAGGAGAATTTCCTGGAGTTGCCATGTTGGGAGGTAAATAATTTTGTATGGATGATTTCTTGGGGATGGAGGATCCACATTGGAATGATGTTTCCCAATTCATTTCAGATTCCATTCCTCAAAGGGACCGTCGAACAACACCTTATTTCCTTCTTGAGTACTCTACTTGTTCATGATGATAGCTATTTAGCTAACTTGCATGCTTGGGAAGGGCAATATGGCCGAGATTCATTGATGAGACAACATCTCATTCCTTGGAGGAGATCATCATATGAGGATGCTACAGTAGGAGGAGGGAATACTTCTCAGTTCTATCCTTGCAATTTCTTGAGGACAAGCAACATTTGGGAGGGGAGGACCGTAATATTCAAAAATTTGCATGCAACAAATTGGAATATTGATTTTTGTTGATTTCACTTAGGAGAAGAATAAATGGGTAAGGAGGCCCATGCATAATAAAAATCTGAATAAAATCCCTCCTAATGTGAAAAGGGATCAACATAAGAGTTTGATTTCACACCCTCATGTGTGAATAGGGACGTTTTCATGTGGACAAAGTCAAGTTTGACTAAGTCAACAACATTCATGAAGAGGAGTGGATCATCAATGAAAATAGCTCAATATGAACAAGGATCAGTTTAGACAAACATATGAGAGCTGGATTGAAGACACTTGGGTGTGAAAGGGGATGAAGCAAGTTGAAGAGGTCAACTTTGACCAAATCAAACAGCGTGGTTATGGAGGAGTGGTCTTGATGGAGATACAACACAGTTTTGGAGGGAGATTGGTTATGTGATGTTGGAAACCCTAATGGGTGGGACCCAAGGCGAGGAGGCTCACATAGTTTATAAGGAAGAGAAGGGAAGCCATTTGAGGTAAGCTTGATGATTAGTGATTTTATGGTCCGCATGACTATTGTGCCTTCTCCAACTGTTTAGTTGAGATTGCGGTGTTGTTTAGCTCAAAGCATTCCTGCTTAGGGATTCCTTCTCCTTCCTTGAGTGATCTCTTGGAGGAGCATTTTACTTCAATTTTCCACATTCATGCTTGAGGAAAAGCATCCTCCTTCAACTAAAATGTTATTTCTACAACAGTATAATGTTGTGTTGCAAGGTGTTGCAATGGAAGGTTCACAACACCACTTACAGAGCTTGTATTTCAAGGGAGGAAGTCTTTCTTCCTTTGGGAGATCAGTGAGGAATAATTTGAACTGATTTTTAGATATTGGCATGTTTCCAATGTAATTTTCATCTCTTACAGTGCATTCCCTTGCAAGAAATACGTCATTCCTTGCAGTGTTGTAGTGAGGGGGTTAAACCCCTTGCTTTTGAGTTTCTTTCTTACGGAAAGGGCCAACCCTTCTCCTGGAAAGTTTTTAAGAAGGATATTCCTTCATTTCTTGCATGAATCAGCTGTATGTATGTAAATATTCACTATAATTTTTTATTTCAGATCTAGATCTACAGATCTAGTGTTTTGTACTTGTGCTCTCATGAAACCCTTGCCGGGTTATCTTTATGATGTGTAAAAGGAGCTAGATATCCATTTTTATCCATGCTTTGACATAATAAACTCCATATATGTTGTATATAACATATTGTATCAAAAAACCTCTGTAAATTACACTGTACATACTTCAGTAAATTTCTTTTTAGTTAAGTCATGGGATTTGGGCCTTTTTGAGCCATATCAGGACCAGGAGATATGTTTAAACAAGCAAAAGAGATTCGTTTCTGAATATTTTCTGGGTGTGAGTCCAATATTACATAATATAAGGGATCCAAGTGTTATTTATTCCTGTTATAATGCAATTTCCTGGGAATAACGTTTTTAGGTCATATATTGCTGCATTTCCCCACTTTGGGCTTATATAATGGATCATATTTTTTCTAATGTAGCATTCATTTGATGGCTATGTGTATATAACACATTATATGAGTTAATTACTTTCTTCTATTCTAGTATTGTGTTCATGTATTGCTGCATCCCTATTTTGGGATATTATAAAACTTATGGATGTATTTTTTGAACACAACTACTACCACACACGAGAAGATAGCTGGCACATTATTTAGAATGAATGGCATGAATGTATATTGAAATGATCCCCATTCTGTCGCAAAGGTTTTCTTTCTTCTGTCTTCCGGCATGACTCTGATCTGGTGGTATCCTGAGAAACCATCTTTGAATGAATAGGCCTATTGTGTAATATCCCAAAATGGGAACTATCAGCAAGGCATTACTAGAATACGCATTTTCCAGCAATGGATGCTATAGAAATGGAAAACAACATTTGGATCCCTTAGATCTGACAATATAAGATCAAAATATAAGAGGATATCAAAAATAAATCTCTCTAGGTGGGTTAAACAGATCTCCCCACACCTAGTATGGCTAGAAAGTGTCCAACAAGGGACTACAACAATACTGTTAAGAAAATAATGTAGTTTTAGTAGAGCAAGAGCAAGAGGCCAATAAAATATCCTTCAATAGTATTTCCAACAGCAAAATAGATGTATAATGAAGTCCATGAGATGCATAGCTGAAAATACAAGACATATACAAAAGAAATTCCCTCAAAAGAGGTGCTGCAACCACATGAATGGATTGAAACTGCCTTGACAACATTATTTTATTAGGCTGCAAACTGCTGTGGATTACATGTCAGATCTAGATCATATATATGCATAAAAATTCAGATCCATATCAGATCCATGCACTAGAAAGGCTTCTCTTTCAGATCCCCTTGGGGTTTTGAGCATTACACCAAGGATAAGCAGTAGATATGATATCTAAGAAGTCATATCTGTAGATCTATTCAAAATTTCTGAAGCAGATGTAGGAGTATTCAGATCAGATCTTAATATGACATGGAATATAGCAGAAATCCATGGATCACCACAGTGAGGGCAGATTCCCAACACTAGAGATCTCTCTCCCAAAAGTGTGCCAAAATACCCTACAACTTCTCACTTGAAAATAACGCACTATAGGAAGATCAAATGCGCTATAGGCTCTATTACATTGTTTTTCCTCAAGACAAGATCTGATAATGTGCTCCAATCACCCAATACTCTCTTTCCAGGAGGATAGAAGACTCTCCCACTGAAAAGAGGCACTAGAATGTCCTAGATCTGAATAGATCTAGTATCCACTTGCTGCAGCTTGCAAAGACAATCACACCCTAAACAATATATGAATTGTAGTTGAAAGGAGAAGCTTGGTCTCAAACCAGATAGTGGACTATGTAGTACAAACTCTTCCAAGAGTTACTAAATGGAAATAGGTGGAACTCCTAAACAGGAAATTCCAATGCTAAACAGCATTTGAAATCTAGGCTAAATAGCCAAAGAAAGATATATGTCTAAACAGACAATATATCAAAATGTCATATCATGAAAAACCTCGTCATGCCGCCTTCCCCTTCCTTTTATAAGATGAGAGTGTGCAAAACCCTAAACCACCTTCAATGGACTCATCCCTTTCACACAAGAGATCTCCAACTAGAATTACGTTGTGCCTTATTGATGAGCACTCCTCCAATACAGCACTGTAGATGTGGTCAAAGTTGACCCATTCAAGATGATTAGCCCCTTTCACACCTAAGGGTGCTTATTTACATAGCCAAGTTTTATCCTTTTTCATATTTGGCATTGATTTATTCTTCATTAGGAGTTTGATTAACCTCCCTTGCACATTTATTCATCTAAATAGATTTTTAAAGAAAAAATAATATCCCTATTAGCTGCATGCTAATTTAGGAATATTACAATCTCCCCCTCCCAAATGTTTCTTGTCCTCAAGAAACTGCAAGGGTGCTGCAAAATCTCCCCTCTTCTTCTTGTGGCCTCCTTATTCAACAGTCTCCACCATTGCTTCAGATCTTCTGCAATAATTCTGTCTCCCAATGGTTCCTCCCAAGTGTGCAAGTTGGCCTTCGGTAGATAAACCAAATGGCTCTCATCATGAAAGAAAGGAAGGTCTATATGGAAACCTCCTTGTTGATTAATGACATCCTCAAGATAGAAGTGATGAAAAACATGGGGAATTTCATCATCAATGAAGGACTCCCACCTCCATGCTATCCTCCAAATGAAATGAATCACCTCCCAGCTTGGTTATTCATAGTAAATATCCTCCCAATTTCTCATGAGAGGCATGCCCCAAGTGCTCCAATCAATCATATGGTCCGCATTATAAAGAAACAAGTGATATACTATAGTGTCCATGTGGTTTCCCATGCTCCCCTTAAAACATGTAGTGCAGAAAATGTAGGAAATTTCTTTCCCCAAGGACACATCCAACAAATGTGTCTCTCCTCCAACCATGTTCCCAAAAAATATAAGAACATATTCAGCATATGGGATGATAATTAAGGTCATGCTAGCTGCCATATGCAATAAAGGAGAAGGAAAATGGTCCCTCATGTGTAACCAACGTAGTTTTACTCCTTACAACCATAGAATATGACATGACAAGTGTTTTCCCCAACACTTGTTTGCTGCCCCATTCTTCTTGCATGCTTGGAGAAGGTGTATAATGGTTGGTGTTAATGAATCACAGCATGAAGAGTGCATCATCTCTCCAATATCTCCCAAAGAATGGCCAACATCACCATTGTTCATGGCCCAAAGTGGCTCATGAAGCCCATAAGAAAAGATGCCCCCTCTTGGAGCCAAGACCTTCACATGAGTGTTAAGAAAATGCAAGTATATAATAAATAGATCATGAGTTTCAGCAATATAATGTTTATCATACACTTGTTTCAAATAAGCAAGGCAGCTCATGGATGAGCTCCCTCTCACACTCAATGAATAAGGAGGTGGTAATGATAACTCTTCCCAAGAGTCATGTTCCTCCTCAACCAGCAAATGATCCATGCACTTCCTCATATGAGAGTGCATATCCTCTTTGAAGTTTTCCCACATGAATCCATCTAATATAGTATGATATGTTCTAATGAAACCAGTGGGTTTTGAAAGCAGGATCTCATAGGCTGCATTAAGTAGTTTCTCCTTAAGCTTGGAGTCTCTAGCCAAATAGATCTGATCATGGGAATAAATGACTCCCTCAACTACTTTATACCTTGCATCTATCACTTGCCCATCAAGAACCTTACATGTGAAAATTTCCTTGGAGTATTCCATCAAAATTTGGGAATCCCAATAAGAATCTAGGCTCCCCAACAATGACAACGCTGTAGAAATCTGAAATGCAACCCTGTCATAGCATGGCTCTCCTCCTTGACATGCTTGATTTCAAAGTCACATGTTGGAGTACTATCAACTTCCTTTTGATGCCTCCTTTGCATCTGATCTTGCTCAAGACAAGATTGAAGTAGATGGAAGTCAACCTCCCCTTGGAATTCCTTGTCTTCCAAAACTTCCTCAATGTGGCCCATGCATGCAAGAGTGTTGATATCCTCTTGTCATGTTCATAAATCTCCTTTGTGAATGAAAATATCATTGGTTTCCCCAAAGATATGGAGTTTCCATATGACATCATGTCCATGCCATCATAGACTTTTGAATTCTCCTTCTTCAGCGCAAATAACTGAGTGGGAGGTAGCAATGTCCAATTCAGAAAATTGCTTATCTCCTCTTTGAATCCATGGAATATTCTCTGCGTTGTGCTCGCTCCTCCCAAAGCTCCATCCTTAGCCAAATAAGCATATGCTGCCCATATTTGAGAGAAAAATTTAGTTTTCCTTCCATTAGGAGGTCTCCCTAGTGGAATTCCTCCATGTAAAGATACATCAAGGCATAGAGCAAGATGTGTATGTGTGTGGACAGATTTTTCCTTGCCTTCCTTGCATAGATCCTCTTGCATTCTTTGTGCATCAAACTTCTGAAATAGAGAGGGGTATATTATCCTCATAATGTGACGCTTGCCCTCCTCTTCTCCTTCTTCTATCTTCAAGATCTCACCCTTTGATGATGATGGCACATGATGCACATGGATTTTGCCACAACCTTCATATGTGAGATTCTTTGGAACTCCTTGCAAGAGTGCAAGAGTTTCTCTCCTTGGAGCAAGCACTCCATATTCCTCTTCATGAGGTCCTAGATGTGCTCTTTTCATGACCTCATTATCATCTTCAACCTTCTCTTCCATAGTTGAAAATGCCTCATCATCAATAAGAGACCTTAGATCTTGGTCTTCTTTTGAAGGAGGAATCTCCATGTCTTCCTCTTGAAGAGAAAGATCTTCATGAAATGGGGACTTTTCCATTCGCAAAACATCATAAAAGTTTCCATCCCCTTCAATGGGTTTCTGAAATGGAGCTAAATTTAAGGACCCTTCCAATCCATACAAAATTTTTGTTTGATTTGGTTTGATAGACTCCATGGAAGGTGTTTCAGCAAACCTTTCCACTATTATTTTAATGAACCTTGCATAGGTAGATGTATTTGCATTCATTAAGGAAAAAGACTCACACAACCACCAAGCATAAGCCTTACCCTAAAGATGCAGTGCTTCTACTTTGATGGCTTCCTTTTCTGAGACTTGATGTTGTTTCACATAGGTGTCTAGCTCCTTCACCCAAACCCTAGCTGGACATCTAGGTGATCCATCAAAAGTAGATAAGAATAATCTACTCACACCATGCTACTTGCTTCTTCCTTCCTCCTTGATCTTGCAAAAACCTTGGAATTTCAAGTGATCTTTGAACTCCTTAGATTGAGCCTCATACTCCTGCAAATAATCACCAAGAGTTTCACTTTTTGGCACATCTCCTTTCTTCTTTTTCTTCTTCATGAAAAAATGGCTGATAGAGCATTGTAAATCTGATGATGTGGCTGAATGCTCACACCCATCATATGAAGCATTGGGGCTTCCTTCATGTGAAAACCTTTTCAAAATATTTTCTTGTCTCTCATTCTTCATTCCTCGAATTTCTTCTTTCAATTCATTCAAAGCTTGAGAAAGAGTTTTAGAGAACTCTTCTCTTTGCAAACTTCTAGTAAAAGGGATCTTACCCTTTTATTTTGTGTCTTCAATGTAACCACATCTCTTCATCGGTATTTTCTCTCCATGAAAAGACATATTGGCTTTCCAATAAGAAAAGCATAGGCTGTGCCAAAGATCATGCTATGATACCACTGTAATATCCCAAAATGGGAATTGTCAGCAAGGCATGACTGGAAAACGCATTTTCCAGCAATGGATGCTACAAAAATGGAAACCAACATTTATATCCCTTAGATATGACAATATAAGACCTAAATACAAGAGGATATCAAAAATAAATCTCTCTAGGTGGGTTAAACATATCTTACCACACCTAGTATGGCTAGAAAGTGTCCAACAAGGGACTGCAGCAATACTGCTCAGAAAATAACGTAGTTTCAGTAGAGCAAGAGCAGGAGGCCAATAAATTATCCTTCAATATTATTTACAGCATAAAAATATATGTATAATGAATTCCATGAGATGCATAGCTGAAAATACAAGACATATACAGAAGAAATTCCCTCAAAAGAGGTGCTGCAACCACATGAATGGACTAAAACTGCCTTGAAAATGTTATTTTATTAGGTTGCAAACTGATGTGGATTACATGTCAGATCTAGAGAATATATTTTCATAAAAATTCAGATCCATATCAAATCCATGCACTAGAAAGGCTCCTCTTTCAGATCCCCTTGGGGTTTTGAGCATTACACCAAGGATAAGTAGTAGATCTGAGATCTAAGAAATTAGATCTGTAGATCTATTCAGAATTTCTGAATCAGATGTAGGAGTATTCAGACTAGATCTGAATATTACATGGAATACATCAGAAATCCATGGATCACCATAGTGAGGGAAGATTCCCAACACTAGAGATATCTCTCCCAAAAGTGTGCCAAAATACCCTGCAACATCTCACTTGCAAATAATGCAGTATAGGAAGATTAACTCCTCTGTAGGCTCTAGTACATGGTTTGGCCTCAAGCCAAGATCTGATAATGTGATCCAATCACCCAATACTCTCTTTCCAAGAGGATAGAAGACTCTCCCACTGAAAAGAGGAACTAGAATGTCCTAGATCTGAATAGATCTAGTCTCCACTTGCTGCAGCTTGCAAAGACAATCACACCCTAAACACAATATGAATTGTAGTTGAAAGGAGAAGATTGGTATCAAAATAGATAGTGGACTATGTAGTACAAACTCTTCCAAGAGATACTCAATGGAAAGAGGTGGAACTCCTAAACGGGAAATTCCAATGCTAAATAGCATTTGCAATCTAGGCTAAACAACCAAAGAAATTTATATGTCTAAAAAGACAATATAACAAGATGCCATATCATGAACAACCTCCTCATGCTGCCTTACCCTTCCTTTTATAAGATGAGAGTGTGTAAAACCCTAAACCACCTTCAATGGACTCATCCCTTTCACACAAGAGATCTCCAACTAGAATTACATTGTGCCATATTGATGAGCACTCCTCCAATACAGTGTTGTAGATGTGGTCAAAGTTGACCCAGTCAAGATGATTAGCCCCTTTCACACCTAAGGGTGCTTATTTACATAGCCAAGTTTTATCCTTTTTCATATTTGGCATTGATTTATTCTTCATTAGGAGTTTTATTAACCTCCCTTGCACATTTATTCATCTAAAAAGATTTTTAAAGCAAAAATAATATCCCTATTAGCTGCATGCTAATTTAGGAATATTACATCTTGTCCTCCCACATTCCAGGATCTCATCAGAAAATGGAGTTGAGAATGGGTCATCTACACAAGCATCATTCAATTTGCGTAGTTCCACACAAATCCTTATTTATCCTTTATTTTTCTTGTCTTGCACCACCATAGGACTCACCCAATCTGATTCCTCCATTGGTTTTATGATTCCTACATAAACCATTTTCTCCAATTCCTATTTGACTTTCTTCTTATTTTTTTGATTCAGCCTATATGGGCGTTGCTTCACAGGTCATGCATCTATTTTCAAGGTAATCTTCATTACCTTGAGATCTCCTATTATCCCCTTTAGCTCAGAAAATTTTGTAGGAGACAGGTCCTGATATTCAATTAACAACTCGGCGACCTTTCCTGTCGTATCGTCATCCCAGTAATCCTCTATCTTCACTAACTATGGATTTTACTCTAAGCCAATGTTAAATTTCTGAATATTGATAGGATTAGTTACATCTAGTGACCCAATCGTAGGTCTCACAATTGTGCGTTTTCCTTCATATTTAGGGATCGTAATGTTCCTTATATCTTCCTCATTATCTTCAACTGACATATTTTGACAATTAACAATGTCCTTCATCTTAGCATCCCATGTTGGAAAGGCGCACTCCACTTTCGGTTTCATGGTCTCAAATACGACCTCTTGAATATCCTGTAGTGCTTCGACCAAGCATTCAAACACACTTTCAAAACTAAAGGTCAAGATGAAACTTTCTATTAGTGCTGTAATATTCCAATATAGGAAAAATGGGAATATAGAACATAAAACTAGAATATGCAGTAAAATATCATTACATCAACATGAGAAGATCATAGAGAAATTTTATTAGATATCATAGCAAAAAATGAGTACAATATATTGAGGAAAAATATAGTCAAGCTAGGCCAAAACAAGCCTCAAATGACCCAGTACATAAAACATGAAATACTGCTGCTATACAAAATGTCGAAAGGCCATGATTGTGCAATCCTATAGAGAATAACTACAGGGTGAAACTAAGAATACATAGAATTATTTATATAGTGCTCAGAAAATGTTGGGATCACAGATCTAGGCTTGCTAGTACAATTCCAAGACAACCCAGAAAGGGTTTCCGGAAATACAAAATATGAAAATTGTAGCCCTAGGGCTGAATTACACTCTGAAACTATGTAACTATTGGGAGGTGGCTAATATAATATAAAAATGGTTGATACTTCTCCCAATAGATCTTATAGATGAAGGGTTTCTCCCCTCTCTGGAAAACAAGCTCATAAACAGGGTTTATCAACCCTCCACTGCAACTACCCTACAAAATAACGTAATTCCTGAAGAAGATTGCACTGCTGAAGATGGGTGAAGCTTGGCCTGATGCCATATGGTGGAATTAAGATAAAAGGAACCTCTCCTAGGTGGGCACTCTAAGTCACCCGAGGATGAGGGTGGGATTTCGGCTCGGAAACACCCTTGTGCTAAACAACACAAAAAACTCTACTAAGTAGTTGAAGCATCGAGAAATTCATAAAAGAATAAACATAAAAAATATTCAGAATGCCTTCCATGGCTTCCATCCCCTTCCTTATATTCTTTCTAAGCCTCCTCCCCCCTTTTCCCACTCATTAAATATGTTACTCTCATGGAGACTCCCTCCCATTATGACTGTGTTATCCTCCAATATCTCTCCACTACCTGTATCACTACATTGTTTATTTTGTCAATATTGACCCCATACACATGCATTTACACCCATTCATACCAAGGAGTGCTTTATTCAAATAGATACACTGATCCACTTTCACAATAGAAGTGTTTTTGGTCCTACTAAGGAGATTTATGGGTCCTCCTACCCTCTTATTCATCTATTTTTATAACAAAAACACAATTTAATATTCCAACTAACTAAAAGATAATTAGGAATATTAAAATCCTCCCCTCCAAAATGTTTCTTGTCCTCAAGCAACTGCAAGGATGGATGCTACAAAATATTCTCTCCTCTCCATGTAGCATCCCCATCTGGTATATTCCTCAAATGAATCAGATATTATTTAATCAACGTTTTCCTTAGTTGCCCCTCCTAAGTGTCCAAGTTAGCCTTTGGTGATAAAACCAAATGGCTCACATCATAAAGAGGTGGGAGTTCCATGGTGGCAACTACATGTTTCCCAATAGCCATATTTAGGCATGAGATATGAAAAATGTTGGGGATCTTACTCCCAATGGGGAGCTCCAACCCATATGCTATTCCCTCAACAATATGGATCATTCTGTGTGGCCCATAGAAAATCTTCTCAGTTCCCTTCTTCTGCAATGTAGATGGTTTGTATGGCTGAAAATGGAGGTAGACCAAATTGTCCACCATAATATGTCTTTCTACCCACTCATGATCTCTACATAACCTTTTTTGATATTGGGTTGCAACAATGTTGTCCTTAAGAGTCTAGAAAATATCATGGCTCTCATGGATCCAATCTTGGATTCTAGGAGCCTTGCTTGCTCCCACCATCCCTTCAATAATTGATAGAGCATCATCTCCATATGGAAAAAAAATTGGAGACACACTAAATTCCATATAAAATGTTGGATGGTAACAATAGTCCTCCATGTGGAACTAGCACAACTTTGATCCTTGATTCCTCGGAACATAGTTTGGCAAGTAGCTTCCTAGCCACTTGTTCACTGCCTATATCTTCCCATATACCTAGGGGTAATAACTGATACTTGGTGTCAACTGGGTGCACCCCAAACAGAATAACACCTGCCCAAAGCCATCCAGGAAGTGGATATCTCTCTCACTGAATATGGTCTTAGGAAGACCATGAAGTCCAAGGAGAAGCTTGCCCTCTTGCGGAGAAATGCACTGTAAATAAGTGGAAAAGGAATGTATATACTTTGTTAGTTGACCAGTGATTATAAAAATACAATCCTTACCATGTACTGTTGGAAAATTGGCAATGAAGTCTATAGAAGAGCTCTCCCATCTCTCTCTGGGAAAAGGAAGTGACTGTAACAAACTTGCAGGATGGTTGTTTTCTTCCTCATTCTTCAGGAAAAATACGCACCTACTAATATGCTAGAGCACATCCTCCTTGAGACCCTCCCATGAGAATCTCTCCCTAATGGCTCGATATGTCCTAATGAGACCTTGGTGGTTATAAAGGGGTGAATCATGTGCTTCATATAAAATTTTCTCCTTGAGCTTAGAATCTCTTGTAAAGAAGATCCGATCCTGGTAATAGGTGACTCAATCCATCACTCTATACCTCTCATCAGTCACCTGCCCATCAAGTACCTAACATGTGAAGTGGTTCTTGGAATACTCCACCAACAACTGGGACTCCTAATCTAGATCCATACTCATCAATGACAGCATTGTTGGTCTCTGTGATAAGGCACTTGTTACCTCATTGCTTCCCTCTTTGACATGTTCAATGCCACATGTTGGAATTTTTCTAACCCACTTTTGTTGCCTCCCTTGCAGCTGCTTTTGCTCAAGAAAATATTGAAGTTTATGGTGGTCAATCTTCACTTGGAAGCTATGGCCCATCCAAAACTGCTTGAGTTTGGCCAATGCATGTATGAAGGTCAGCAAACCCTTACCATATATGTAAGACTCCCTCCTATGTCGAAGTATCTTATGACTCTTAAAGGTTATGGAATAGCCCTGTTGCACCATAATTGTGCCATCAGCCACTCCTGAAGCATCATATTTCAGTGCAAAAGGCTTGGTGAGAGTTGGAAATAACGATACCAAACAAACATTCATCTCCTCCTTGGGCCAATAAAATGCCCTCTACGCTGTGTTGGTTCCGTCCAAGGCTCCCCTCTTAGCCAGATCTGTTAGTGGTGATACTTGTTGTGAGAACTCTTTAACCAACTTCCAGTCTTGGGGCCTTCCTCATTGAATGCCTCCAAATAATATAACATCATGGTTTAGAGTAGACTGCATATCTAAGTGGACTGATTTTTCCTTGCTTCCTATGCGCAAATCAGTCTCCATATTATGTGTGGAGAATTCCTGAGGTGGATAGGTGTGCATGCCCCTGATCATTTGATGCTTACCACTCTTCTTATCTATCCATTCCATCTGAAAGGTCTCCCAATCTATGGTGACCTTCCCTAGTGTAATCAACCACTACACACCCAATATCACATTGGTGTCAGGAATATCAACCACAAAGAAGTGATCATTAAAACTGTATGTCCCCAAGGTTATAAACAATGCTAGAACATACTTCACACATTTCATGGTTATAGCTCATGGAACAAAAACTAAGAATCATTCAAAATAATCAGTGGGTATTTTCCTCCTCTACACTAGATGGGCATCAATAAAATTATTAGTAGCCCCACTGTATATCAATACTGATACTTGTTGCCCATGAACTGTACCTCAGACTCTTAAAGTCAGATACTTGGGTACCCCCGCAAAGATGCAAGGGCCCCTCCTAATGGATCAAATGCCCTATTTCCACCTTCTAGTGGTGTTGGGTCCTCTCTTGGTGCCACAACACTGATGTCTCCTTGTTGGCAATATGTTTGTTGTGTTCTATAATATTAATTTGATTGTCCTTGATGACAACTCTCTGGCAAAGGATGAAGAAAACTATCTGTATGAAGAATCTCAGCAGTCTCTCAGAAGTTTTGTGCAGCAGATTGGTTATTTTTAATATGTCACAATGTATACGCTAGTTTGTAAAGGCCAAGTCGCTATGCACGCGGATAAGTACATCCCAAGTCACGTATGCCTGTTTGTGCTCCAAAATTATAATACCAGGGGGCTTTACAATGGTATTAGCACACAATATTGAGTGTTGTATTATATATTTGATTCCATCCAGGATTACCATCAATAGTTGAGTGGTTTTGACTCATGGTATTGGTAAAAGCTAAATCTATATAAGGAGAAGAAGATCATAGTGAAAAGTGTGCATGAGTAAGGGTTGTTAATGAATAAATTTCTCTAAGGAATATCTACATGGATGAAATCTGTTTTTAATTGATAGATTTGAATCTATAATGCACCCATGGATATAATGATGGTTCAAGATCTCTAGATCTGAATATGATGAAGAACTGACCCAAGTCTGCTGAAGAAAATGAAGAAATCTAGGTAAGTTGTATAGATCTGGTCTGTTCTGCAAAATTTACTTTTACATATCTGTATGCTAGTTGGTCTCAGTAAAAGCGCATATATACACAGTTTCGCTTCGTGAAAAGTGCATATGGCAGTTAGGGTTTTCTGAAGCTTATTGTAGATGTTACTACTGTGATTCCTACTTTTTGTCTGCTGTCTATTAAAGAAGTCTTCTTGAAGTTCTCGGTTGTTTGAATACTGAGTATGCTGCTAAGTTGTCATGAAAAAATCTAATCAATGATTGAGAAAACATGATTAAGGTTGACTGACTGTCTAAAGGTTATGCATTGCTGACAAAATGTCTGACTGAAAGCCTCAGATCTGAATCTGAGTCTGATCACATTCTGAAGAAAAGTATACACAAAAGTATACGTGGGTTTGTATAAATAAAAATGCATATACATGCATCTTTAACAAAGCGAAGTAGCGTATTCATTCCAGGTTATGAAAACAGTATGCACTGAGGCATACGCAGGTTGGTGAGCAGGAAAGCGCGTATGTACGAAGCTTCAATGAAGAAAAGTAGCTTATTCTATTTGAATTAATGACTGTTCAGGGTTGAGTTTGTATCTGCATATCTATTATGAAGTCTGGGTTATTTCTGAAGTTCTGGTTACAGTGTTTTCACTATTCTAATTGAAGTATTTGGAAAAGTTTATGATCGTTGATAAAGGGTTGTGTTGATGCTGTTTGATCCAGTATGAAAACTAATGAAACGTGGTCTACAGTGGGTCTGAGGGTTGAAGCCTCCAGCATGGAAGTAGAAGCTAGTGTTATGTTCAGGGGGTTGAAGCTCCCTTCCAGGAGTGGCTGGTAAACAAGAAGAACGGGGGTTAGAGCTCCCTTCCAGTATTAGCTGGTAAACAAGTGAAGGTTGCAGCCTTCCACAAGTATAATCCTGCGTACTGATATGAGTTTGCATCAGTACAATGTTGTAAATAGTTTTCCATATAATAAATATTGAAGATAGAGACGACAGCAGCGGTGGTTTTCTCCCGAATTGGGTTTCCACCTTAAATGTTGGTGTTCATGTGTGTTCCTCTTGTGTGATGTTTTATACTGCTGTTACTACACATATTTACTGATTATCTAACATGATGCATAACTAGTAAATCTGATTTAAAGATTGTTTCTGAGAAGTTTTCTAAACAAGAAATTTATATCAGTATATGCTAGTTTCTTTCATCATATCTGCATGTATACGCAAGTTCGGGTCATAAAAGCCACGTATGGAGTTCTGCAAAATAAAAAATTTAAATTTACAGATATGAGCTCTAAATACTAATTCACCCCCCCCCCCACCTCAATATTTTTCCCAATAATTGGTATCATAGCAGGTCCTTCTGAAGAAGCTTAGCTGCTAGAAGGAAGATCAACCTAGATGAGCAATCAAGATGGGACAACATCTATCAGGCCTCCACTCTTCAATGGAAATAATTTAATATTCTAGAAAACACAGACAAGATCTTATCTTCAATCTCTTGGAGCATATGTATGGGCTATTGTTGAAGGAGGTTATCAATATCCAGCCTCAGTTCCAACATATGCAACAACAAGAAAGAACTATGAAACAAATTCAAAGGAATTCAATGCACTATTGTGGAGTCTGATTGAATTAGAATTTTTCAAGGCCATGCAGTTGAATACAGCAAAGGAAATATGGGACAAAATCATTCTAAGCTATGAAGGTGATACAAAGGTAAAAAGTGCTAAACTCCAAACTCTCAGAATTCAATATGAAAATCTAAGGATGCATAATGAGGAGAGCATTGCCAGTTTCTTCTTACATCTATATGATATTGTAAATTGTATGAGAAATTTGGGTGAAACCATAACTGACACTAATCTGGTTGAAAAAGTTTTAAGATCTCTAACTTCAAAATTTGAATCAAAAGTGTTTGCTATTGAAGAGAAGCAGGATCTTCAAAATCTTACTATTGTTCAACTTCATG
The DNA here is from genome assembly GCA_034641835.2 of Pinus albicaulis. Lineage (NCBI taxonomy): Eukaryota > Viridiplantae > Streptophyta > Pinopsida > Pinales > Pinaceae > Pinus > Pinus albicaulis. The sequence continues at coordinate 944,869,846 of CM076574.1, forward strand.
GCATTCTAACTGCATGTGAAATGAGAAAAGGAGGATCATTTGAAGTCAAATAAGCCGTATTTAGAGCTTCTACAAAAGGAAAAGAAGTACAAGAAACAGAAGGATCAGGGTATGTTTCAGATGAAGATGAGGTAAATTTTGTAAAGAAGCTCCAACTTGGCACTAGAAGGTTCAGAGGTAAGATTCCTTTCAAATGTTTTACTTGTGGAAGAGTTGGTCATTATGTTGCTAAGTGTCCTCATAAAGAAACTCATGAAAAAGGAAAGGAAGTAGCAAGAAGAAATAAGAATTGGTTTAGCACTAGAAAAAGTTATTATACTCATGAAGATAATGATGGGTTATCACACAGTGAGGAATAATCTGATCAAGATCTTAGACTTCTCATGGCATTTGAAAAAGAGTCTAAAGAAGAAAAGGATACTTTTATGGATGCTCTAGAAGACAATGACTTTCTTAGAGAAATCAATCAGCTCAAAATATGTTTGGAAGAAAACAAAATATCCATAGAAACTCTAAAAAATCAGCTTGAAGAAAAGGAGAAACACAATGAGAAATTAGAATGTGAAATAGTAAGTCTAAGAAAAGAAATTGAGAAAGTAAAGACTTTGAATCTTATATTTTCTAAAGGATCTGAAACCTTAGATGAAATTATCAAGGTACAACGTTCTCCTCTTATAAAGTCAGGTCTTGGATATGTTGGAGAATATTGTCAGTCTTCACCACCAAACTATCTAAAAGTAGCTACAACCAGCCTACAGCATTCTGCCACTCAGCAAGGAAACAAAGAAAATTTATAGGTAAAGCATGACCACCTCAATACAAAGAATAATAACAGGAATACCTTTCCGAGAAATACCAACCAACAGGTAAACACAAATAGAAGGTTCCATTGCAGGAGAAAACTTCAGCCAAAAGAGCATATACCTTCAACTTCCAAAGTATGGAGAAAGAAGGAATTACAGGTTGAGAACTGTGGCATAGATTTATTTGCAGAAGGAGAAGAAAATCAATGGTACATTGATAGTGGATGCTCAAAACACATGACAGGTGACATAAATAAACTTCTTGCATACAATGCTCTAGAAAGAGAAAAGAATGTTAATTTTGGAAATGATACTCCTGCTGTCATTAAGGGAAAAGGTGAAAGCTAACAATGTTATGTATGTGGATGGATTAAAGCATAACCTATTAAGTGTAAGTCAAATGTGTGATCAAGGAACTGAAGTTGTCTCTAGCTCAAAAGAATGTGTGGTACATGATCTTGATACAGGAAAAACGATCATAAAAGGAAATACAACACCAAGAAATTTGTATGTATTGAAAGGATGTAAAGAACAATGTTACTTGGGTAAACATTTAGAAACTTGGTTATGGCATAGGAGATTGGGGCATTTGAGCTTCTCTCAAATCAACAAATTTAGCAGACTCAAAGCTGTTTGTGATCTTCCCAATATTACTCTGCCTGAGAGTACCATATGCAAATCTTGCCAATTCAGTCAGCAAACCAAAGTGCAATTTAATGCCAAAGAAGGATAAGCAAGTAAACCTCTTGAACTCATTCATACTGATATATGTGGACCTATGAGAAAAAAGTCACCCCATGGAGAACAATGCTATATTATGTTTATTGATGATTTCTCTAGAATGTGTTGGATTGGGTTGCTAAAACACAAAGATGAAGCATTCGAAAAATTTCAGATCTTCAAAACACTGGTTGAAAATGAATTAGATCTAAAATTCAAGTGTCTTAGATCTGATCGAGGAGGTGAATATATATCAGATGAATTCTTTGATTTTTGTGAACAGCATGGCATAAAAAGACAGTTTTATGTATTTGGTACCCCACAACAAAATGGCGTAGTAGAAAGAATGAATAGAACAGTTCAATCGATGGATCAGGCTATGCTTGATGATTCAAGAACACCTAATACATTTTGGGGAGAAGCAGCACATGCTGCGGTAAATATTGTTAACAAAGCACATGTTCGTGTAAACAGTGATAAAACTCCATATGAGCTCTGGTATGGTAATCTTCCCACTGTAAAGCATTTTAAAGTTTTTGGAAGCAAATGTTTTTATCAAGAACAATGATGAAAAACTTGGAAATTTTGAACCTAAAGCAGATGAAGGAATATTTCTTGGTTACTCTTCTAGAAGTAAAGCATATAAATGCTACAATAAAAGACTTCGGAAGATTTTTGAATGCATTGACGTTGTAATTGATGAATCTCTCTCAGCTCCAAAAGGGGAAATACAAACAACAAATGAAGATGATGATGATGGATATCTTCCTGCATCTAATAGAGATAATATAGAAGGTGAACCCAATGAAGCGGTAGAAGAAGATCTATCTGAAAAGGCTCCATCCAGGTATGTTCAAAAGCATCATCCAAAATCTCAAATTTTGGGAGAAGAGGGATCAGGTGTTCAAACAAGAAGAACTCTTGTAGGGCCTACTAGCTATATAGCATTTTTATTCACCATTGAACCACAAAATGTCAATGAAGCTAGCAAATATGAATGTTGGATTCAAGCCATGAATGAAGAACTTGATAAAATTGAAAAGAATCATACTTGGGAACTAGTTCCAAGACCTCATGATAAAAATGTTATTGGAACAAAATGGATATTCAAAAACAAGTTAAATGAAAATGGAGATGTTATTAGAAACAAGGCTAGACTTGTTTGTAAAGGGTATGCTCAACAAGAAGGTATAAACTTTGAAGAAACATTTGCTCATGTAGCTAGACTTGAAGCCATCAGATTGTTTCTTGCTTTTTCAAGCTTTCAACAAATCAAAGTTTATCAAATGGATGTTAAATCTGCTTTCCTCAATGGTGATATGGAAGAAGAAGTTTATATAGAACAACCAGAAGGATTCATTTTAGGCAATGATGAAAAACTTGTTTGTAAACTTAAAAAGGCTTTATATGGTCTCAAACAAGCTCCAAGGGCATGGTATTATTGTCTTGACAAATATCTTCATCAACAAGGATTTTCAAAGGGATCTGCTAATAGCAACTTATACACAAAATCTGAAAATGATAAACTATTGATTGTGGTCGTATATGTTGATGACATCATTTTTGGATGTAATGAAGATTCCATGAGTCAGAAATTTGATTCTTTTATGCAGCAAGAATTTGAAATGTCTTTACTTGGGGAACTAACATTCTTTCTTGGCTTACAAGTGTAACAAGCAACAGATGGCATATTCTTATCACAAGAAAAATATCTTAAGAAAATTCTGAGGAATTATGGGATGGAAGATTGAAAACTTGTAAGTACACCAATGATAACCAGGTGTAACCTCAATTCTCATGATGATTCTTCCATGGTGAATCAACCGGAATATATATCCATGATTGGAAGTCTACTTTATCTCATCGGGACAAGACTAGACATTATGCATGTAGTTGGGATTGTTGGACAATTCCAAGCTAATCCAAAAGAGTCTCACCTTCAGGCTATAGAAATAATATTCAAATATCTACAAGGAACTCAAGACTTTGGACTATGGTATCCAAAGAATGTTGATCTCACTCTTCATGCTTACACAGATGCAGATTGGGCTGGAAATGTTGATGATTGGAAGAGCACTAGTGGTGGTGCATTCTATATGGGGCCCCGATTAGTATCTTGGTTCAGAAAGAAGTAAAGCTCTATTTCCTTATCTACAGCAGAAGTAGAATATGTGGCTGTCGCATCATGTTGCACACAACTTCTTTGGATGATGCAGACTTTACAAGACATTCAAATCAAATGTTCACCTCCCATATCCATTATGTGTGATAATACAAGTGCCATCAGTAACTCAAAGAATCATGTTATGCATTCCAAGACCAAGCACATTCCTATCAAGTATCACTTCTTACGTGAACAAGTGCTTAAAAAAAAGGTGAAATTGGAGTATGTTCCCTCCAAAGAACAAGTTGCTGATATATTTACGAAACCTTTCCTAGGGAAGCATTCAAATATTTTTGACAGAAGCTGGGAGTTGTCTCTGCCTCTCAAAAGATAAGATCTGCTTAATTTTAGAAAATTAAATTAGATACGCGGTTTGCATAAAGGACAGTCATGTATATACGTGAGTTTATATACATAAAACCACGTATGGGTTTTTGCTGGCACAATTTTCTGGGTCAGCATTTTCAGAACAATTTCTATGTTGTTGGTATCTCTGGTGATGTTCCAGTTCCCACATTTCTGTTTCATTCTCTAATATTTTTTTGATTAAGATGCCTTGATGATTTATTGTTGAAAGTGTTCAGGGTGCACAAGCTAAGGGGGAGAACTTGTCCTTTGGGAAAGGATGCATTGTTGGAATTATAAGTGTTTGTTGTGGTCTAATCTCATGATTGAGATTCATTGGTATTTTTTATAAAAATTCATTTGATGAAAAGTTCATGTTGAGATCTATGATGTAAATTGTTATATTCAGTCATGTAAGGACTTGTTCCAATTTGTAAACCCACTTGGTTGGGTAGTTGAGTCAAATATGTAAATCCACTTAGTTGGATCATTGATGAAAGTATGAGTAATTGGTGATAGGAAAGGTCATACTCGGTTGAAAAGTCATGTACTTCATTGAAAAATATGTCTAAATATTCAAGCATGAACTCAGGGGGAGCATGGTAATTTCTGTATAAGGGATGTTGATTTTCCCTTTGCCCTTGATGTTAAAGGGGGAGAATTCTGAGGATGGTTGAATACAGATGCCTAATGTTTTAATGATTATGGTTTCCATTAGGTCCAAAGGGGGAGATTGTTGGCAATATGTTTGTTGTGTTCTATAATATTAATTTGATTGTCCTTGATGGCAACTCTCTAGCAAAGGATGAAGAAAACTATTTGTATGAAGAATCTCAGCAGTCTCTCGGAAGTTTTGTGCAGCAGATTGGTTATTTTTAATATGTCACAATGTATACATGGGTTTGTAAAGGCCAAGTCATGTATGCACGCAGATAAGTACGTCCCAAGTCACGTATGCCTATTTGTACTCCAAAATTATAATACCAGGGGGCTTTACCATGGTATTAGCACACAATATTGAGCGTTGTATTATCTATTTGATTCCATCCAGGATTACCATCATCAGTTGAGTGGTTTTGACTCATGGTATTGGTAAAAGCTAAATCTATATAAGGAGAAGAAGATCATACTGCAAAGTGTGCATAAGTAAGGGTTGTTAATGAATCAATTTCTCTAAGGAATATCTGCATGGATGAAATCTGTTTTTAATTTATATATCTGAATCTATGATGCACCCATGGATATAATGATGGTTCAAGATCTCTAGATCTGAAGATGATGAAGCTCTAGTATGATCTAGTGAAGAAATGATGAAGAACTGGCGCAAGTATGCTAAAGAAAATGAAGAAATCTAGGTAGTTTTTATAGATCTGGTTTGTTCTGCAAAATTTACTTTTACAGATCTATACACTAGTTGGTCTCAGTAAAAGTGCATATATACATGGGTTCACTTCATGAAAAGCATGTACGGAAGTTAGGGTTTTCTAAAGCTTATTGCAGATGTTACTACTGTGATTCCTGCTTTTTGTCTGCTGTCTGTAAAATAAGTCTTCTTGAAGTTATGGGTTGTTTGAATACTGAGTATGCTACTAAGTTGATCATGAACAAATATAATCAATGATTGAGAAAACATGATTAAGGTTGACTGACTGTCTAAAGGTTCTGCATTGCTGAGAAAATGTCTGACTGAAAGCTTCAGATCTAAATCTGAGTCTGATCACATTCTTAAGAGTAGTATACATAGAAGTATATGTGGGTTGGTATAAATAAAAGCGCGTATACACACAGCTTTAACAAAACGAAGTAGCGTATTCATTCCAAGTTACGAAAACAATATGCACTGAGGCATACGCAGGTTGGTGTGCAAGAAATCGCGTATGTACGCCACTTCAGTGAAGCAAAGTAGCGTATGCTATTTGAATTAATGACAGTTCAGGGTTGAGTTTGTATCTACATATCTATTCTGAAGTCTGGGTTATTTCTGATGTTTTGGTTATAGTTTTTTCACTATTCTAATTTAAGTATTGGGCAAAGTTTATGATTGTTGATAAAGGGTTGTGTTGATGCTGTTTGATCTAGTATGAAAATTGATGAAACGTGGTCTGCAGTGGGTCTGAGGGTTGAAGCCTTCAGTATGGAAGTAGAAGCTTTTCTGCCGGTAGAAGTTGGTGTTATGTTCAGGGGGTTGAAGCTCCCTTCTAGGAGTGGCTGGTAAACGAGAAGAAAGGGGGTTGGAGCTCCCTTCTAGTAGCAGCTGGTAAATGAGTGAAGGTTGCGGCCTTCTGTAGGTAGAATCCTGCTTACTGATATGAGTCTGCATCAATACAATGTTGTAAACAATTTTCCATATAATAAATATTGAAGACAAAGACGACAGGAGCGGTGTTTTTCTCCCGAATTGGGTTTCCACCTTAAATATTGGTGTTCATGTGTGTTTCACTTGTGTGATGCTTTATACTGTTGTTACTTCACATATTTAATGATTATCTAACTTAATGCATAAATGGTAAATCTGATTTAAAGACTGTTTCTGAGAAGTTTTCTAAACTAGAAATTTATATCAGTATACGCTAGTTTCTTTCGGCATATCCACGTATATACGTGAGTTCGGTTCATAAAAGCCGTGTATGGAATTTTGCAAAAGAAAAAGTTTAATTTATAGATATTAGCTCTAAATAATGATTCACCCCACCCTCTCAGTATTTTTCCCAACACTCCTTATGGCTACTCTTCTTCCTCCTCGTCACTATCTGAGAATACCTCAATATAGTGTGACTTCCCCGCAGCACACCGATGCCTTGGTACCCATGGTTCTTGGCAAGTGAAGAAAAGCTTCCTCCTCCTCAAATATCTTCGGACATCATCACTAAGAGGTCCTTTTTTTTTTGTTCTCATTTGGGGGAAGAACCTTCACATCTTTCCCCTTTGACTGAAAAGGGGGATTTTTTCTGAAATGGAGCTCTTGCCCTTGGAAAAGCATCTTGTAAGTCCCTAGCCCTCTCAATGGCATCTTGGAGCATAGTTGTTCTAGTGTATTTTACCAACCCATGCAGAGGATCTACTATCTTATCAATGAACATATAAAATCTCCTAGTTGTAGATAAATTTGGAACCATGACAGAAAGTTTTAGGAATTAAGAGATATAGGTCTCTGGATTTTCTGACTGCTTGATCTTCGATAGCTCAACAAAGGGTGCCTCTGGATCTCTCCGATCAAATCTTTCTACTAACCTCTGGGTGATTATGTGTATGCAGTCACAATGGCATGCCCCAATGTAGAAATACCGTGAAACCACCATTCATGTGCCTCACCTTTAAGGTGCAACGCTGCTATCTTAATAGCTTCAATCTCTGGTACTTGGTTCAACTGGAAATAGATGCCTATTTTTGTCCACCCAAGACCTGGTTGTGCACTTGGATGACCCATCAAAAGCGGGAAGAAAGAATCTACCCATAGTACGTTGCAGATCATTATTCTTCATGTACCCTCCACTCCTATTGTTATTCAAGGGTCTCCTATTGTCCTTGATCTAACAGTACTCTTGAAATTTCAGATTCTCTTTGAATCTTTGAGATTGAGACTCATACTCTAGAAAATAATCTTCAAGAGTATCTTGTTCTTGGGGTCCTCCAGCTCCGTTTCCTACTGCTAGGAATGTAGGAATAGTGGATCATTGGGAAACTTGTTGCCTTACTAGTTGTTCACACCAGTGATGTGAAATTATGGAGATTTCTCCATGTAGAAACCCTCTTGGGTTCTCAATTTGTCTTTCCATCCTCATCTCCTTGATTTCTTTGGAAATGTCTTGCATGGTTTAGAGAAGAGGCTTTGGAAACTCCTTTTCATCCATTTCTCCTGATATTGGAGTCTTTCCTTTTTCTTCTTCATTGCTTGTATAATAAAACCTTCCTATTTTATTGATGTACTGCTTCTCCCTTTCTATGAGAGTCTCTTCTTCTTATGATGACATAGATGTGATGTCTCACAGTTTGAGCCAAGATTATGTTCGGATACGACTGTAATATTCCAAATTAGGAAAAATAGGAATATAGAACATAAAACTGGAAAATGAAAAATATCATTACATCAACATGAGCATATCATATATCCATTTTATTATATATCATAGTAGAAAATGAGTACAATATCTTGAGGAGAAAGGCACTCAAGCTACGCCAAAACAAGCCTCAAATGAACCAGTACATAAAACATGAAATAATGCTACTATAAAAAATGCAAGAAGGCCATGACTGTGCAATCCTACAGAGAATAACTGTAGAGGGGAAATAATAATACATAGAACTGCTGATATAGTACTCAGAAAATCTTAGGATCAGAGATCTAGACTTTCTAGCACAATTCCAAGACAACCCAAAAAGAGTTTCCGGATATACACAATATGAAAATTGTAGCCCTAAGGCTGAATTACGCTCTCCAACTATGTGACTACTGGGAGGTATTTGATCTGATATAAAAATGGCTGATAATTCTCCCAATAGATCCTCCAAATGAAGGGTTTCTCCCCTCACTGGAAAAGAAGCTCACGAACTGTGTTTATCAACCCTCCACTGCAACCGCCCTGCAAAATAACGCAATTCCTGAAGGAGACTATGCTTCTGAAGATGGCTAAAGCATGGCCAGATGATGGATGGTGGAATGAAGCTCAAAGGAACCTCTCCTGAGTGGGCACTCAAATTCCCCCAAGGATGAGGGTGGGATTTCTGCCCGGAAACACCCTTATGCTAAACATCACAACAAACTTCACTAAACAGTTGAAGCGTGCAGAAAGTCATAAAATACTAAACATAAAAAATAATCATAATGCCTTCCATGGATTCCATCCCCTTATATGCTTTGTGAGCCTCCTCCCCCTTGGTCTGGCTCATTAAATATGCTACCCTCATGGAGACTCCCTCTTGTTAGGTTCCTATATTTCATAGGATCTCAAGGTGACTGAGTTTATTCTTGGGTCAAATTTACTTTTTAAAATGATTTCCAAATCTTCAAATAATTTTAAAAATAAATAAAAAAAGGAGATAACATAAAAAATCAAAAGAGGGTATATGTTATAAATAAAAATACATAAGATGTGAACCCCATCAAAAAGAAGAAAAACAATAAATTTTGAACGTGTTGCACATCCAAATGCCACTACTCTTAGTTTAGCTTACTTCTAAAAATAAATTGTGTGCAGCTTGTTGAAAATTCCACAAAATTTCAATAAAATTCAATCATACAGTTTAATCATGATTGAATTAGGTTTAAATTTCTTGTTAATAGGTAGTGAAAAATAATTTTTCAAACTGTATAATCTTGAAAGATTGATTAGTTACATAGAAAATAAAATTGGTTCAATAGTTTAATCTGAACCAAAGAAGGTATCGTAACATCATTTTTTTTATAAGTTAGCATAAGTAGTTGAATAAGTTCAAAATGATAAGGTAGGGCAAAAGAATCGAAAAGTTAAAAATGTTAGGAAGATTATTAATTTTGTAGGCATCCATGTCAATAAAATGTTAGGTTGTAGATACTCTAAATAAATGAGGTAGATAAAATAAAATTTTAGGTGGTAGATGCTCTAAACAAAGAAGGAAAATAAAATGTTAAGGAAGCAAGAAAGAAAAAGAAAAGCTTCATTTTGTTTTAAAGGTTTTGATTGGCTACTAGTCTAAATGCACCTATGGTAAAGTTATTTGTATGGTTTAAATTTTTTATTATTAATTTTTATCGTAAAGTTTTAAACCATAGCATATTCCCCCCCCCCACTCTCATTTCATTAATTTCCCTTTGCATTTCCTTCCCCTTTCATATTTCCACACATTTCATTAAAAACCCCACATTCCACTTTTCTCATAGACCAAAACCCACTTATCTAAAAATCTGAAATTTATATATATATATTATAAGCTCCGCCACCCATTGACAGCCATGTTATATAAGCCATAGACCTTATCATTATATATATCACATATTATATATATAACAAGAGCCGCTCAAAACATTGGTGGGACCCCTTGTGCCTCATCGCATATCGCCATCGCAAATTTTTGTTACAACAATCCAATGCCAAACTTATAAATCATTGATGCGATGTGAAGTGGGACCCAATCCCTACCATGCATTCTTTCTGTTTCATTTCCTTTGAAAATAATCAAACATTACCTTTTCATCGTGTTTCCCTTGCTCCACTTCCCATTTCTCAATCATGATTGAAGTGGGGCCCCTCATCGTATTTCACACTTTTTACGTGTTTCGCATTGAAACTAAACTCTAAATAATGTGATTGCTGATTTCGCGATATCGCATCACATTTGACTTACCATTTTGAGCACCCACAGTCTATCCATTTTAATTTGCGATGTGGTAAGTTGGCCCCACCTTCACAGCTCTGCCCCCCACTTTACATTCATTGCAATACATTCATATATCATATAAACTCCATAACACTTACCGCTTAAACCTTTCACCGATTCATAACACTCCGCCTGATTGCCAGTGGGTCCCTCTTCCCCGCACTTCACAAATTTTAGGTGTTAACCCAGCAGCTCATAACTAAAAGCTAAAGGTTGTGATGTGTGCCTGTGATCTGGTCTGACCTTCGCTCCATGTCACTTCCATTTTCACATCGCACCACTGATTATTTTTATATTGTAAATTGTTCAATTTGCGATATGCGATAATGTTATGGATGCGATAAAGTTAGAAAATAAAATATAAAGGGTTTCAGGTCTGGTATTATGATTTTTTTAATGTTTTGTTTAGAAAAAGGGTTAATCACAGAAAAATGGATTCGGGTCAGGGAAAATTTTAAGGATGAAAATTTATCTTAAAGTTTAGAAACCTTGGCGAATCTTACCAGTCCCTAATATGCAAACTGTAAATTTTTTGGTGATATGTTTTTAAATATATCCAAATTTCTAATTACTATATATAGTCTCTATAAATATTTGGCGATTTTTGGGCTAACATGAATTTATAATATAAAATTTGGGCAAATCACTTTTAGAAAAAAATGGAAATTGGAAAATATTGTTTTTGGAAAAACCATGGAAAATTAGCCCACTTGTGAATATTAGCCCCTAAAATTTTCCATGATTCGGGTGACAAAGCAACATAAAGGTCAAGTCGGGCAGCAAAAGGCGTTTGCGTAAAATTGATCCGTTTGTAACTAAAAAATAGAGAAAGGGCGTTCATACAATAGTTCAACCGCCATCACACCATATAGTTCACTAGTACAACAGTTCATCTGCCATCACAACATTCAGTTCATCTAGCACAGCAGTAAAATGTGGTCCATGTACTAACTGTCCCACTACATTAACACCTGCTTCGCACAACGCATTCCACCGAGACTATAATTTTGTAATAAGTTAGAGTTTTAATTTCAAGTCTATTAGAGAATGTATTATTGTAATTTTTTGTATAGATACTTCAGTTTTTGAAGTATCAAAGGTCGATTGATTGAGATCTGTAATATTCCTACTTAGCCTGAGCTAAGAGTAATATGCATTTTTGTTTTACTTTCTGTTGCATGAATAAATGAGTAAAGGAGGACATGTAAAACTCCTGAAAAGACTAAATAAATCAATGCCCATGTGAACAAGGATAAATTAAGGCCATGTAAATAAAACACTGCAGGTGTGAAAGGGGTTTAAGCTGTGAGACTGGGTCAACCTTGACCAAATCTACCACGCTGTCTAGATTCAATGTATCTCATAAAGGGATAGCGCAGTTCTAGAAGGAGGCCCCTCATGTGAAAGGAGCTAACTCATCAAGGTGGTTTAGGGTTTGCAAAGGATTTCATCTTATAAAAGGAAGGGGAAGGAAGAAAAAGAGTGTTTTTGATTGATTATATTTCTGAGTATCTTGTCTTCTTAGACAAATACTATTCTCTACTTTTTAGTGGAGAATTGTGCTGCTTAGCACTTGGAGTTACTATGCAGGGATTTCACCTCTTCCCCTGAGGCTTCTTGGAGGAGTTTTTGTTGATTTGATCCATTATCAGGATTTAGGCCAAGCTCTACTTCCAACTTCAACGTAGATCCAGTGAGGTTTGCTTGCTTTTGTAAGCTGTAGCAAGTGGAATTCTAGATCTGCTTAGATCTATCTTGTATTGGAGCCTCTTCTCATGGAGTGTGTCTTTTGACCTCTTGGACGAGTGTATCCACTGTTTGAGCTTCAGATTTGTATCTTGGCATTAGGCCATCATTTTTATTCAAGCTACAATGCAGTTTTCATTGAGGAACTGCGTTATTTTCATAAGAGATTCTTCAGGGTGTTTTGATCCCATTTTTTATGAGAGATCTCTGGTGTTGGGCTTTGCCTTTCACTTTGGTGATCCATGGATTAGCTTGATGATCCATGTTCTATTTATATCTGATCTATTTTAATGTAAAGTCATCTTCATACATTTCTGAAGCATTTTTCAAATCTACAACTTAAAACTCAGATCTAATCCTTGTTATGCATGATTTGGTCAAAACCCCAAGGGGATCTTGTAAATAAGACTGTCTACTTTCCAGATTTGAAATGGATCCAATGTTTTGTCCATGGATTTTTCCTAGATATGAGTTTTAATATTCAGTTGCTGCATCTCCTTAAAATAACGATGTTAAGCCATTTCTGCATTTTATATATGTGTGTAGCCTTCTTTTCTGAAGATTTCTTGCTCTATTGTCTCCTGTATTCTACTATATATTGAAAGAGCTTCATTATAATTATGATTTTCTGCTGTATACTCATAATTTAATCATATTTTATGGCCTCCTACTCATACTATCCAAGACTGCATTATTTCTGAAGTATTTTTTTGTGCATAGCTACAGCCCCTCTTGTAGGTTGTTTTTCAACTAGACTAGGTGGTGGGAGATCTGTTTATCACACCTAGTTTGATTTGTTTTTGCTCCCATTTTGGATCTATACTCTAGATCTGCTGATCTAATGGATCCAAGGGCTATAAACTCATTTATGTACATCAATCTCCCAGGAGTGTGTTATTTCAGCAGGCTTGCTGTGCTGTTCCAAATTTGGAATATTATAGTGGTATCAGAGATCCTTTCTTGGCACAGCCTGTGCTTTGCTTGGAGCACCACAACCATGTTGCATTTAGAAGAATATGAAACTATTACTGAGAGGGAGAAGAGGTATTAGAACAAAATTCACAAGAATTTTTATTACACTATTGATGATCAAGACAAGGGTAAAGCCCCAGAGACTGCAAGTGATAAAGAAGGAGAAGAGTTTGCAATAAATATGTTGGTGGCCATGCAAGATCTTGCCAAAGAGATCAAGGAGATGAGGATGGATAGAATGAGGGAATCTCCTGGGAGATTTCATCCGAGAGAAAGCTCTGACATGTCTCATCACTGGACTGGTCAACCAGTGAACTTGCCACAAGCCCCACAAGCTTCACAATGCTCCACTATGCCTAATTTATTGGTTGTGGAGAATGAAGGACCACAAGAGCAAGCTTCCCTTGAATATTACTTTGTAGAATATGAATCTGAGAATCATATATTTAGAGACCACTTGATTTTCCAAGAGTTCTGTCACCTCAAGGACAGAAGAAGACCAAGGCAGCAGTATAGAGATGGTGGGTTCCTTCATAACTAGGATAGACACCACTCTATGGGAAAATTATTTTTGCCCAAGTTTGATGGATCATCCTCCAGTTCTACCAAGGCATGGATACAAAATTTGGATATTTAATTTCAATTGAACAAAGTCCTTGAGATTGAAGCCATCAAGATTGCAACGCTGCACTTTGAAGGTGAGGCACACAATTGGTGGTTCCATGTGTTAGCTCCCTATAATTTTCAAGATTGGAAAACTCAAAATGCAGAGAGAACACTTGAACCAGTTTGGGATTCTAGGATCTAGCCCTCCTGAATCCGGAGAGGGATCTCTCCAATAAGTGCAAATATTGATTTATCTTTAAGGCTTTTGGGTAATGATATTAGGCTAGTTATGAAGACCGAGGGTTTTTGTTTGTTTTGGATGGTTGAGCATGATTTTAGTTGAGTGGAAAGTCCTAAATGGAAATATTTTCAAAGGTGTGAAGTTGCAAGCAATCAGAACAAGCTTTGGCTAAAAATATAGATTTAACACTGGTTTTTAGTCCATTGGGCTATGGAGTCATAAAAGGGATTTAATTGTGCAACAATTTCAAGAGTGTTCCAAGGGGAAAGTCATCTATATCACAAGATATTTTGAGATAAAATGATGGAATGGAAACAATAAAGTGTTGAAGGGGTGAAAACAGACACAAATTTCAACTAGGATTTAACAGTCTGTCCAAACAAGAAAAGCCTTTTAAGCAACTGTTTAAAACTAACCAAAGGGCAGGGCTCACCGTAAACCTCTTTGGACAAGCTTGTATTAAAGATAACTCAAGAGAAAAGCAATCCAGTAATCTACATAGTTACTTTCAGAAAGGATGAAAACCAATAAGAGAAACAAAGTGCAACTGAAGATCAAATAAGATACTTTTAAATCTAGTCTGCTTTCAGCATACACTTAGGGAAACTTTCTGAATTTACCTTTGGAGAAAGAAGCTAGAAAACAAGGCACACCATCACTTTTCTAGTATATATTTAATAAGAAAATAATGAAAATAACATTCAAGAATAATGTTTAAAGTAAACAGTAGGACGAGGGAACACCAGCATTCCTAACTGCTTGAGCTGTATTGAATCATTCTTAAATAAACAATTTAGAGGAAAACATTGAGATAAAGCTTATCAGTCAGAGAAGGGTACTGTAAACAGTAAATCCTAGCTCTATGCTTGTTTTTCTTTATCAGAGAATAATGGACAATATGGCATACATGAAAGGAAAATACAATAACACAAAAATAAGCACTTCACCAGTGATATAGACCAGGATCCCAAGAAACATCTTGTATATTGATGTCAAACTAGTTACAACCTTCAAGTCCGATGTTTCAGTTCAGCAATCATCTTCACTTCTCAGCCTAACTGTTCGATCAAAAATAGAGCTTCAAGAGCCTTTGAACACTATTTACATGTAGGAAATTCAAGCACAAGTATATTTCAATGTTCTGCAACCAACATTATTTCATCTTCTACAGAAGTATTTATAGAAGAAATGAAGAGGTGGGAGGGGATAAAAGATCTCCAAGGTTCAATTAATACAAATTAATAATTCTCGGCCTTTGAGGGGCTCGATGGAGAAGTTTACAGATATTTCTTCTGCATTAATTGTTTTACATTAAGAATTAAGCTTGGTGGGATGATTTTGTTGACTTTAAGGCTCTGTGTCATCTTGTAATAACTCTGCTAATATTTTTGCAATAAAAATTTTGGCTTGAATTAACTATTCGGTTGTATTGAGGAAAATATCCTCTGTTTTGGTAATAACTCGGCCTCTGTTGAATGCTTTGATGGTACAAGTGGAATTATATAGCTGAGAGGAATCAATTAGCCTCTGATGTGGCAGTGGAGGTATCCTCTGTCTGATAAATATTTTTGATTTGTCTTTAACTGTGTTTAATTTAGTGGATTAGGCTTTTGATTTTCGATTGTAGCCGTAATCCACCAAAACCGTGAAAATAATATTCAATCTTCAGTTCTGTTGTGGTTAGGTCTTCAATACTAATACTCTTTGTTTCAATTATGCATTTTTGTGTCTTCTTTATGTGCAGGTGCTGTAGGGGCTTTATGGCATCAATGCTCATGATGCACTGATGAAACGTGGTGTTAAACCCTTCATAGTAATCCTCTTTGATAAATGAAAGCCTAGAGGATCGTCATCCTCGGCTTTTATTTTCTTTTTAAAATATTTGAAAAACCTTTGAAACCTGAAAAAACAAAGAGATATTAATAAATCCTGCGGATTTTTGGGCAAGACTGCTTAGGAGGCTGCGGTTAGGAGCATGGCTGTTGGATGAAAGCATCCAACGGTGGAGATCGTGCGTAGAAGTCATAAGGAGAGTGGTTGATGAACAAGCGGTGGAGAATTAAGTCAGAGCTGTTGATCTTGCAGAGATCAACAGTTGGGAGTGACCAGGGAAATATAACGGAGAATGGCCGCTTTATAAAGAAATGGACGAAATACAAATAAAATAGATGAAAAATCCTTTTGGAGGGGGAAATGTATTGTAATGAAAATTGGGGTTTCACGAATGATCGTGGGCCATCAGATGAGATTGGCCCACGAGATCAATGGTGGAGAATGGTCTACAAAGGCCCTTGGAAAAGGCAGAGGGCAATAGTGTAAAGGCCAGATTGAATCTGAGCTGTTGATCTATAGAGATCAACGGCAGGGAGCACACGTGATAAAACATAATGCAAATGGGGAAAATGGTTTTGGGTGGAAAAACCAGCAGTATCACGTGATGAAAAGGCGGGTAGGCGCTTTCTATTTTTTGAACGCGATATGCGTTATCAGTCAACACGTGGCGTTCAAAAACCGCCCATATCGCGTATACTTCTGAGAATTAACATTCATGCTCAAATCTGCGTGAAAATGCACGCTAGCCATTGGAACTGAGGCATCAGATCGAATGGTGGGGAGTGAGCGCGATATTGATAAGATACGCGGGCAGAAAGAGGTGGGGGGCAGGGAAAGGTGGTTTTAATCTGAGTTGTTAGATCAAATATTGGATGAATAAGATCAAATCTGGAGGAAGGCAGGACCCATAGCAGTTGGGCCCGTCGGGGTAAATCTGAGCCGTAGGATCAAAAAGATCAACGGTGGAGATCGAAACTGGGGTTAAACGGAAAAAATAAACGATGCAGAGAAAGGGTTAATATGGGTCGTTGATCTGCAGAGATCAATGGCTGAGATGTGGTCGGAGAAAATTATAAAGCGAGGTGTATGAATTTAAGCAAAGGTGGGAGGATTGATCTGGACCGTCAGATCTTAGGGCATGGACGACCCAGATTCAATCGGAGCTTCGCGATCGGCGGGGGGCAAAGGCCAAAAGGTTTTGATGCGATTAGCTATGGACCGTCGATCTGCAGATCATATCGATGGTGGAGGAAGAATCAGAGGAGTTCACATTGGAGGAAAGGGCTTTGGGAAGGAGCGATGGCAACTGTCAGATCTGGGAAGGCGAGGAGGAGATCAACGGCTAATAATTGATCGGGAGGTCGCCAATCGGAGGTTGTGAATAAAATATAAAATGTACCAATGGAAAACTCTGATGCGATATAGCACTGGCCATTGATTGGTCTGGGATCAATGGTGGAGAAGAGCTCCGACCAATGAACGACGGGCTTAGTGTAAAACATGAAAAATGTATTTTTTATGAAATACAAAGGTTTAATTGCATCGGGGTGGGTTATATATATGTGGCTTGGTGCCCGATTCCGGGGCCTTAGATATATGGAAAATAAAAGGGACTGGGGTTTATATAGATAAGGGCCAATCACATCGGAACAATGGTGCGGGCCTTTTCAATCTACCCATTAGAAAATCTCCGATGCAAGATCCTATGGATCGTCAATCGGCCTTTTTAGATCAACCGTCTTTTTCGTAAAAAACATTTAACCTGAGGGTTTAATACAAACATAGGAAAAAGTGGGTTCACGAATTTTACAAAGGGAAAACATGATCGGGGAAGGTCTAAACAATGTTTTCAGTGACTGATTGTGGGCCCAAGGTTATGCGAATGAGACAAGGGATCGGGGGTTAAATACAAAGGGACTCATTGAATCAAAGGTCTCATATAACACAAAAACTTGCGAACGCCGATTATTTCTGATGCGATAAGTGCCCGATGGGTCTAGCGCTTGGTTCTAGGGCATGGGCATGTGGTGGGGAAGTTGTTAGGACTTAGCCCAAAGGGGCTTAAGCCTATAGTTACAAAACTTAATTTTTATGAAATTTTCAAGGTTTTTTGATGGATTTGGGGGTTTCGGTAAGGTTTAAAAATGAGTTTTAAACCTTATAAAAGGGATTTTAATGGAGGGAAGAAGGGAATAAAGGGAAAATAGAGAAATTTATAGGGAATAAAGGGGTAAAAATGAATGTTAATGATGAAGGGAAGAAGGAGTAAATGAGGGAGAAATGGGGATTTTTGCAGCAGTCTTTTCATCATGAAAACAACATATTTTCATAATTAAGAGGGAAACAACAGTTAAGTTTAAAAAAAGGGCATGATGTCTTCATGAGTCTTCAAGAATTAACATTTTTTCCATAAAAATTGTTTCTTGAAGGCTCAAAAAATTATTTAGCCACCATTTGATATGACAAATGTTATAGTAGGTAGCTAAAAATGGCTCCACATGGGGATGGTGCCTTTCAAGGCATCAAGAATTTTAATTTGCATTCTCTAGGAGGCTGACTAATACCTTATCCATCAGCTATAACTTTCTTTACTTCTGGATGATGTTCTTTTCTTTGAAAATATTAGCAGCCATGAAAACAATGGAACTTCATCAACACAAGCTTTCTACCTACCCAATCCTAATGATCTAACATTTTTTTCTTTCTTAGAGTGCACTTGCTTGGATTGGAAATCCTCTTACAACATTTTATTCTTTTGAAAGCAAAAAATATAATCTATTTCTACTTCTTATTTCTCCATGAACTCATATTAAACAGTTGAGTCCATAAGTTTCTCTTCCTAATCTACTAATCTGTTAGGATTCAACAGTCTAACAGATTTTTATTCACTAATTTCTAAAACAGAAATTTAAAAGCATACAAGTCAGGATTGAACAGTCCAACTTGTTACCGATATATGGCATAAAAAACAAGCTGCACATAGATATTATTTTACAGAAAACTATATCAAAATGGAAGGCTTAAGATATGAAAGTTTAAGCACGACCTTCTCTTTTCTTCAGCTCTGTTCTTAGGTTCATTCGAGCTGTTTTTCCTTGTTATCTGGTTCAGATTTTGAGCTGATTAGAGCCAGTTTATCTCTGTTTTTGACTCATGATTAAAACATATTTGAGTCATTCTTCTTTTGGACACTCAATTTAAAAATAATTAGTCATGATTAGGCTATATGACTAACTAGGAGTGTGTTTTTCAGGAGTGGCATTTGAGCTTGCACACTTTTAGACTTTGTTTTTCTCTTTTTGGTATGGGGCTGTACCTTTATTGTTTTTACAAACTACCCTCTTTTCTTTCTTCTATTGTTTTTGTATTTTTTATTTTTCTAACTTTGAATGCAATGATAGGTGAAAATTTTATAATGAGAAAAAAGATAAAAATTCTTTTAGAACATGATAGGATCAAGAGAAATAATGTTTAAGCATCCTGCCATTGACATGACCCCCAAAAATTTCAGCTCCATTCAACTCCTGCAAGAAAAAGGCATTATTACCAGCAGCAGAATGAATGAGATAAGGGCCAAGCCATAAGTTGTCAAATTTCCCATGCTTGCCCTTGTCTTCTCTCCTTGAATCCCACTTTAAAACTTTGTCCCCAACATTGACATTGCTGGCCTTTGTTCTTCTGTCAAATTTTTTTTTGATGCTCTCCTCCTTTTGTAATGCTTTGTTATAAACCTCCTCTCTGGTTTGCTGAAGGTGAATGGTCTGATTTATTCTTCTGATCATGTCATTGTCTTCAGACTGAACCTCTTGAATCAACTTCATAACTGGTACACCAAGGCTGGTAGGAAAAATTGCATATGTACCATACACAAGCTGGTAGGGTGACATCCCAATAGATTTCTTCAATGTCAATCTATCCGCCTATAGCGCATGAACTAGATTTTTGTGCCAAGACTTCTTGTTGTCCTCCAACAACTTCTTGATTATGTTCACCAAAATTTTGTTTGAGGATTCTGCTAATACATTACCTTGAGGGTAATAGGCCGTGGAATGAACCAATGTTATCTGATATTTGTGACATAATTCAACCATATTTTTGGATCCAAATGCTGCTGCATTATCGGTGATGATCTTCCTGTTAGCCCCCTATGAATTTTTGATAAGAAAAACAGGGGGCTAAATTTTTTGTTGAGCCTTCAAGGAATGCATTTCTCCTGAAAACACATCATCCTTGAAAGCCTCTTCATGTCATCTGCCCTTTGACTAATTTCCACTGTTGTTTCTAAGTCAATACACCTCACTGATGGTAAGAAAACTGTGCTCAAGGAGGCCTTCATTTGCCCCTTTTTACCCCTGCAGAATGTCCCATTTTAACTTTTTTCACCAGTGTCAAAGTCCCCCTTTTTACCCCTAAAACCCCTCATAAACCTTCTAAGTCACCTTCATTCCCCTCTTAAAACCTTCAAATACCCTTCATTTGGTTTAATACCCCCTTTTTTCCCCTACCGTTACCCCTTTGGGCCTCAAAATTACATTAAAATGGGCCAAAAAACCCACATTCTACACATTTCAGGTTTAGCCCCTTTCGGCCCAGCCCCATAAACCATTTCCTCGCGTGACCCGGGCGCTAGAACCGAGCACTAGCTCGGAAAGTGCTTATTGCATTTGGATATCGGGAGCACTACCAACTGTTGATCTGTACAGATCGGACGATCTTCGCAAAATCCATAGCATCCGTGGCCTCCCTCGTTCACCCCTTCGATTGCATATCCACAGTCAATCTGATCCGCAGATCGACGGTCCATTGTTCACCTGCTCTGGTGGTCCCCGCGTTAAAGCACTGTTCAAAATTGTTGGTTTCCATCGCACCACTCTTGGAGGGCAGGCTATATTTTTCGTTTCGGAGTGATGTTATTCACCACATGACGCGTGGCTCTACGCATTATTGAAAAACCACCCCCCATCGTGCATTAAAGTTCGACCATGGACCGGGCGCGATATGGGCGTACACCATCCGATCTGAAGCTGTCCATCCAACGGTGCTCGCACCACAAAGATTCTCGGGAGTTAAGCTAAGGCAAAGGGACCCCTGGCCCACCATCCGTCACCCTCCGACGCGTTCTCAACTGTTGATCTCCTCCTGAGATCAGAAGGTCTAGATTAAATGCATTCCCTGCCATTGACCGGGTCCCACCACGTCACCATTTTCATCCGGCACCTTTGTATTACATTCAAAGGTCAAAATGTCGAATGTCCGCATTCAAATTTTTCCGCAATCCGCCAAATTTCACCAGTCCGTTTCTCCACTGTTCGTTTCATTTTCCCCCATCATCCTGCACTATTACACCATTTCACCATGATGTGCTACCATTCTCATTGTTCCCATTGCATCCACCCTCCCCATGTATGGTTTTCTTGACGGGTTTGTGTGTTTTGCAGGGTACCAGCGTTAAATGACCGCCATGATTCACAGTCACTGTTACAGTGGCAAAAAATGCAAGGAAGACCATGTGCAGAGATCGAAATTATGAAAGAAGGCTTGGGAAGGTTTTATGACATGACTTTCATTAAAGGAGCAGGGTAAAACTCCGTAAAACCTTCCCAGAGCCATTAAAGCGCAGATTTCACAGACAGAGACAGGAATGGAGCAGCAAAAGAGTATCAGTGAAAGATCAAAGAATTTAAGACCGGTAATCAAAGATTTTCGAAGCCTGGAGTCAGTAATTTAAGGTAGGGTACCAGATCGAAGACCCCGTGGATCACTTAGAAGATCCAATGCATAGAAAATCATATCATCAGGGTGTCTATATCAGTAGAATGTCTCCTCCCATGAAAGGACACAATACTCATTATTGTTTCAGTCTACATTGTGTAAATGAGAAGTTTTCCAGCCCTGACAATAGTCCTATACTACCAGAAGCATTTGTTACATGGTATGGCAGACCCGAAATCGTTGATTTGCCTTTGTTCAGTTCATCAAAATTCTACAGAGGTATTACAACAAGTACATCAAAGACATACCTGGAGTAAATTGCAGCCTGACGAAGACCACTCTTTCATCCAAAGAGTACTAAAGATAAATGCCCAGAATTTAAAACAGAAGGGGGCCTCGGCCCTCTTCCTCTTCCGAGTTTTAATGCTACATTTAGTTTTCCATATACCTCCTCCGCCTCTTTCTTAGCTATAAAATTCATGAAGAAACTCATTGTAAAGGTTGTTGATCGGCTATCTGTGAATTTCAAGCTGTTTCTCTTGAGACATGTTCTCTGTGTAAAGTTGTAAGATAGGCTGAGGAAGATGTTTTCAGATTGAATATCAAGATATTGGTAATGTTGTACTTGAATGGTTTGCTCTTTGATATGACAAGCACATTTCTTTGGATCCTGATTTAAAGCAGCGGTGATGTTTTTCTATCTTTGTCCATGTTTTCCTTCTTATTTCATTATATTTCATTTCTGCTGGCTCGCATCAGAAATCTGGCATAGGATTTACCCTTGATAGGTACCCTATGTTTCTTCTCTCCTTGCCTTCAATGTTTTCTGTTTTATGTGTTATCTGAGGATTGATTTCAAGCTAATTTAACCAGTGTAGTGGTCGGATATGCTGCTAGCCAATGTATGAATTAATGAATCTGTTCTTAGATGTTCCTGGTAGGTTTTAATTGAATGAATTGGGATACTGGGAGTTTAGAACTCTGTCTCTACCTCACTAGGATCCTTTTTCAATCTATTGAACCTTTCTAAGTTCCCTTGAGCTGGATGCCAAAGTATTGAGAGTTCAAAGTCTCTCTCTGATCTCAGGTTTTCAACTTTGTGTTCTAAATCTTTAATGTTTCCTTTTCTAAAGAGTTAACCTTTTGGTTCTGGATCACAGGTTGTCCAATGGCATGTCCTGTCCCTGGATCTGATTCCTGAAAGGAGACCTTGGAGGTTTCCTTTCTTTCACCTTCTTTCTTGTCTTTTCTCACCACACAATCATCTTTAAGATCCAATGCTTTAGATGACTAGCCCAACTGAAAGACTACATATTGAATAGCAAGTAAACCCTTTCATGACTCCATTGCCCAATGGTATTGAATTTTATCTAAATCTTTCTCTCCTTTGCCTAAAATCCTATTTTCTCATCCCTGTCTTATATTGAACCCTTCTTTCCTGATTCCCAACAACCAAACATAAATCAAACAAATCCCGTGCTTATAACTAGCCTAACATCTTAACTTTGAGCTTCAAAGACATAAAACCTTTGCTTATATAGAGAGATCCCTGTCTGGACCCAGGAGGCCTAGATCCTGAGGTTTGAAAGTGGTTTGATGTTGTCTCATCTTTTGGTCTTGCCAATCTGGCCAAAACATGGAAACCCCAACATAATGGTGACTCCACTAGGGAACTTCTGAGTATTTTCCATCGTACTACATCACAAGAGCCTCAGAAACCTACAATATCCGGTTAGGTTGGCAGTTAAACACTCCTATTCACAAATCAACTTCTACACCACTTGTTGTGTTTTCTCCCACACTCTGGAAAGGGCCAGATAGCCTCCAGGTCCCACTCTCTTTTGGAGGTGACATACTTGGTAAAATCCCTCGCATTCTATCTATGGTTAGAGTTGTTGTGTTTTAATGAGATCCTTGAAAAGGGACATTGCATGAACACTGTGGTGGACAATGTATCATCCTAGAAAACATCCTAAACCTTCCACCTGGCGACTCCATAGTTCCTAAACGATTAAAAGACTCCACTGGTGATTAGTAGGCCTGCTGATTATCTTGGTTCACATAAGACTCCACTAAGAGACCAGAGCCCATTACAACATCAAACCATAATAGAAGTAACAAGTAGGGTTAAGCTGCTTGGTTGGAGAACAACATTATGGCTTCAAGAACCATTCACACAAGAGCTTATCCTAACCCAAACCCACATGAAATAGTTGACAACCCTGAGAGTATCCTCAAGAGATCTCCTACACCTAAAGGACCAACTAATTCCAGACACATCCATAGACTAACTCTGCACCAGAAAACTTTACAGCTCTATCAGACCCACTTTTTGACCTAGACTCTCAAAACAGTGTACCTAGAACTAGGTCGTTTAGTGTCCTAGACCAGCCAGACCTTGAGCTACCTGGTTCACCACCCCAAAGTGGTAAACACATTTGGCATAAAGAGACCCCTCCATCTACTCCTCCTGATTTTCACTTCATTCAAAACTTGGGACTCGGTCATCCTAAATCAGCTCAACAGTTTTCTGCTGGCCCTAGTATCACTGTCATCCATATACCAGCTGCTTGAGCCAACCCCTTACTTCCTCAGAACATCGTCATGGAAGCCTGTATGCACCTCTGGTTTTACCCCAGCCTCTAGTGCCCCTACCCAATGATTACCAATCAACAATCCCACACTTCACTGCAAAAGAGTCCACCACAGCTCAGCACCATGTAGATAGGATGGAGGATTCTTTTGACTACATGGAGATAGATGATGATACAATCAAAATGATAATCTTTGCCCAGAGCTTAGGAGGTGATGTGAAAAAATGGTTTAAAGGCCTACCTCCTAATAGTATCCAAGACCTTCCTGCTCTATATCAGATTTTCATAAACAAATGGGAAGTTAAGGCCAACCCTCTCCAAATCTTAGCAGAATACAAGAACCTGAAAAGAAACGTAGGAGAGAGTGTCCATGAATACTCTACAAGGTTCAACAGTGTTTATAATTCTCTTCCTCCACATATGAAACCTCCCCAAGGTATGACTTTAGTAAAATATCCGGAAGGATTTGATGCTGATATGGCCTACCAGCTTAGGGAGAGCGAGTACAACACACTGGAAGACATGCAAAAAGGAGCAGTAAGTGTAGAGGCTAACTTGATTGAGAAAAAAGCAAGATTGAGAGCTGAGAAGAGGGTAACATATAGAGATGACACTGTAGCTTCCACATCTGATCCCAATTATGACCGCCTATCTAAAAACATGGAAAAGCTACAGCAAATGATGGAAACAATGGTTGTCACGGTTAGTAACCAAAACAGAAATCAAAATCATAACCAGAACCATAACTTTAGAAGAAATAATACCACTTCCAACAGACAAAGAGACTCAGATCAGCAAGTTATTCCCCCATTCCAAGAGAAATTTCTTGATGAAGATGAGGGGATCATAGAAGAGTCTGAGGGAACCACAATAAACATGTTTGAAATAGAAAACTTGATGCACAACTGTTCCACAGAGGAAGATCAACCCTCATCCTCATACTTGGATGAGGAAAGGTTAGAATCTGAGGATTACAGGTTAGGATTTGAAAATGCCATTATGCAGGTCAGAGAACAGTATGAAATTAGAAGTAGAAAGAGCCTAGACACTTCCAAACCCAAGGCTTTTGAGATTTCTATCAAGAAAAGGCCTGAGAAAACTTCTAAAGTAACTTTTGAAAGTAACAAATCAGCAGCTGAGAGTTCTGGGAAGAACAAAGAAAAAGACAACCAAAACACTGATAAACAATGTCAACCAACTAGCAGCACTAGCACTGCAGTTAGTGCTCCTAATAAAACTATCACAAACACTGTACATAGTGAGGATCAGCACACTGATTCTACCACCAAGGTAGTGACTAACAAAATAGAGTTGAACATTCCAAAGAGTCAGTCCACTTTCAATTTGGACAGTGAGATTGCAAAAATTTAAATCTCTGTCCCACTCTCTGAGCTGGCCACTCAGGATGTATATAAAGGCAAAATTTTGAAAGCTTTAAATCTAGGGGAAAACAGTGACACTGTCAATTTGAGTGATGATCAGCCAGCCCTTCTGTTTGGTCCAAAGATAGAAGGAAAGTTTTAGGAAGGGGTAGTGCCACATTTTTATATCAGTCTCAATATCCATGACAAGATCCTTCACAATGCAATGCATGACTCTGGAGCCTCACACAACTTGATGCCTAAAGTAGTTATGGAAAGGTTAGGCCTAGATATAACCCGACCCTACAAAGACTTATATTCATTTGATTCTAGCAGGGTAAAGTGTCTTGGCCTGATCAAAGATTTATGTGTGAGCCTTACCCAGATTCCAGCCAAGTGTATGGTCATGGATGTTGTAGTGGCAGATGTGCCACCCAAGTATGGCATGTTATTATCAAGATCATGGGGAGCCAAGCTGCAAGGTACAATGCAGATGGATGGGGCCTATACCACAATCCCAATCTTTAGCCAACTTAGAAGACTGTACAAAGAGGCACAAATGAAATTCCTGGTCAACAGCCCCAAAAAGCCTAAAAATTCACCTTTATACTCTGTACACACAGATCTTGACTCCTTCATCCTTTGTAATGATGAATCCTTAGAGGGGTCAGAATTCAAAAACAGAGATACAAACAAGGAAACAAAGCCCATGGACTTTAAAATAATGGCTACTCTAGACTCGGAGGAGAACGATGTAGAAAAATTTGCATAGTGCACTGAAAAAAAAACTCAGAGTGAACAAGAAATAGAATGCAGTTAACTAATTAGTCACCCTCTGCAAGCCCATGCACCACACCAAGAATGAAACGAGGTTAAGCCCAAGAGCGAACCTTTATGGGAAATGAATTTCGATGGGTCATGCACCAAGAGAATCATGGGAGCGGGAGTGTGGATACATAACATTGGAGAGTGACTATGCAGAGAGCCACACCTTTAATATGAACTTCAAATGCACAAATAATATCGCAGAGTATGAGGCTCTTATTCTAGGTTTGAATCTGT
Source organism: Pinus albicaulis (assembly GCA_034641835.2). Classification (NCBI taxonomy): domain Eukaryota; kingdom Viridiplantae; phylum Streptophyta; class Pinopsida; order Pinales; family Pinaceae; genus Pinus; species Pinus albicaulis. The sequence goes on from CM076574.1 coordinate 944,896,359, forward strand.
TAAAAAAATTAGGAGCTCGTAGGATAACTGTGCGTGGAGACTCTGAGTTGGTCATAAAACAAGTGGACAGTGAGTATACAGCTAAACACCCTAGGTTGAGAGCATATAGGAATGATGCCATGGATTTATTGAAGACCTTTATGGAATATGAACTAGTGTTTGTCCCTAGGAGTCAAAACGCAATTTCAAATGGATTAGCCTATGTAGCTAGTTCATATCACAAGCCTCCCAATGATCAAAAAATTATCATTCAGACGAAATTCAAACCTGCGATACCTGATAATGAGAAATATTGGCAGGTTTTTGAAGGAGATAAGAAGATCGAGGATTTCCTGACAGGTAGGAACGAGTTTGAATTTTCTGATTCAGACTTTAAATACGAAGATAGTTGCCTGAGTGAGGAACCCTTAGATGGAGAAAAAACACCTTGTAACATAGGAATAAAAAATTTAAACGAACAGATTGGAAATCCAAACGAAGAATGTGAAAACGCAGAAAATGAGGAAATAGAGGTGTTGCAGGCGAAAGATAAGAACATACCCCAGGGGCTGGCACCTTTAGAGGACCTTTTTGACTTTGATGATGTAGAAAAAAATCCCACTATAGAACACTCAGACTTTGATGTCGAGGAATGCAACATAGGCACTAAAGATAAGCCCAAGATGATAAAATTAGCTAAGTCCCTGCCTACAAACATGAAGAAGAAATATATTGACTTGTTTAAAGAATTCATTGATGTGTTTGCCTAGAGCTATGAGGACTTGAAGGCCTATGACACAAACATCATACAACACAAAATACCTTTGAAAGAGAACTTGAAACCCTTCAGACAAAAACTTCGCAGAATAAACCCAAAACAATTGCCTGCAGTGGAAAAGGAAATAAAGAAGATGTATGAGGTAGGCATAATAGTTCCTGTGAGGTTCTCTCCTTGGGTCTCAAACCTTGTAGCGGTGAGAAAGAAAACAAGTGAGATAAGATTGTGCATATATTTCAGGAACCTTAATAGAGTCTCACTCAAAGAAAATTACCCTTTGCAAAAAATGGAACACATTCTTCAGAGGGTAGTAGGCTAAAAAAGGATCTCCCTGTGAGATGGTTTTTCAGGTTACAACCAAGTTTTAGTACTCCCAGAAGACCAACTCAAGACAACTTTTACCACTCCATGGGGCACTTTTATGTATGTAAAAATGCCCTTTGGACTGATGAACCCTGGTGCCACCTTCCAACGAGCAATGGACATAGCCTTTTCAGATGAAATAGGGCACTTCATTGTCATCTATCTGGATGACATAATAGTCTATTACAAGACTGATGAAGATCATCTAAAACATCTGAGGAGAGTGTTTGAAAAATGTAGAAGGTTTGGTCTGTCATTGAATCCTAAAAAGACTATATTTGGGCTGCAAGAGGGTAAGCTTCTCGGTCACATTATATCTGAGAAGGGGATTAGGATAGACCCACAGAGAGTTGAGGGAATACTACAAATCACACACCCGAGAAACATCAAAGAGTTACAGTCCTTTATCGGGAAAATCAACTTCCTAAGGAGGTTTATTCCCAACTTACCCGAACACCTCAGGAATATGACCAACATTCTGAAGAAAGGTGTAGGAGTTAAGTGGACTGTTGAAGCTAAGAAATCTTTTGAATCAGTTAAACTTGCACTCACACGGACTCCTGTCCTAATCAGTCCTGATTTCTAAAAGGATTTTATTATTTTTCATTTGCCTCCGAGCATACAGTAGTTGCAGTTCTGCTGCAAAAAAATCCAGAGGGAATGGAACAACCCATTTCTTTCTTCAGTAAAGCTCTAAGGGACGCACTCTTGAAATAAAACATAATGGAGAAATAGGACTATGCCTTGGTGAAGGCCTTGAAATAATTTAGGGTGTACGTACTGCATTCCCACACCATAGCCTACGTGCCAAATGTAGTGGTTAAATACATCTTGTCCCAAGACCCAGATGGGAAGAGGGGAAAATGGATTGCTGTGATCGTAGAGTATGACCTTGAGATAAAACCCACAAAACTGATCAAAGGTCAGGGCTTAGCTCAACTCATGGCTGAATCAAATTTACAAGCCCTTGACATAAACATGGTAGATGCTTTGGATGAGCAGGAAGGATTGCCTGATTCCATTGTTGAGGAGAAGTTTCAGAACTCTCCTTAGTATTCTGACATTTTGTATGTGCTCACAAACCTCAATGCTCCTCCTAAACTATCAAAGACTAAGGCCAGATTCCTAAAGCTAAAGGCCAGAAACTATTGCATTCTGAATGAATGTTTATACTGGAAAAATACAAATGGCCTATTGCTTAAATGTTTGCTTGAAACTAAAGTTGAGAGGATTAAACAAGAGTTCCATGCAGGAGAGTGTGGAGGCCATCTGAACTGGAAATCCACTGCTAACAAAATACTCAGAGCTGGCTATTATTAGCCTAGACTTTTCAATGACATCCATAAGATGAAAATTGCCTGCCATAAATTCCATATTTTTGAAGGCAAAATAAAGCTTCTCCCTCTACCTTTACAACCCATCACTGTTGAAGGTCCATTTATGCAATGGGGCCTAGATTTCATAGGAGAAATACACCCTTCTTCCTCTGCACAACACAAGTGGATCCTTACAGCCACAGACTACTTCACTAAGTGGATAGAGGCCATACCTGCTAGGAATGCCACAGATTCTATCATCATTAGGTTCCTAGAAGACCACATCCTATCTCTATTTGGCTGCCCAAGGAAAATAATCACTGATAATGTTGTTGCTTTTGGATCCAAGAAAATGGTTGATTTTTGTCACAGGTATCAAATAGCACTCGGTCATTCAACTGCTTATTACCCACAAGGTAATGGGTTAGTTGAATCGTCAAATAAGAGCCTGGTGATCATCATCAAAAAGCTGCTGGAAGAAAACAAGAAGTCCTAGCACAACAATTTGGTGCATGCTTTTTGGGTTGACAGGCTTACCATGAAGAAATCCATTGGCATGTCACCATATCAGCTTGTCTATGGAACATAAGCAGTGTTTCCTACTAGCCTTGGGGTACCAGTGATTAAACTCATCCAAGAAATTCAGACAGAAGAGGACAACATGGTAAGGAGGATAAATCAGACAATTCATCTCCAAAAAACAAGGGAAGAGGTCTATAATAGAGCTATCAAAGTTCAGGAAAATATAAAGAAGCTATTTGACAAAAGAAAAAAAGCATGTGACTTCAAAATTGGAGATAAAGTTCTGAAGTGGGACTCAAGGAGAGAAGACAAAGGAAAGCACGACAAGTTTGATAGTTTGTGGCAGGGTCCATACATCATCCAGGCCACTGTGGGTCCAAATGCATTTTTTCTACAAGAACTAGATGGTACAGAGCTGTTTGGGGGTCCTGTCAATGGCAGGATGCTCAAACACTACTACTGCTGATTTCCAAGTTCCAGTTTCCATTTTCATTGTAAATACCATTGCTGCATTTGTTTTAAAGAAAAAGAGAAAATTTTCCAAAAAAAACAGAGAGAAAGGAGAGGTTCAGACATGCTCAAAACATGAACCTCTAAGGTGCAAAATATTGGCTCTAACATGATCAAAACTTGAGCCAGCAAAGAAGAAAAGGATTAGCTCTAACATGCCCAAAACCAGAGCTGAAATGAAGAAGAGAAAGTGAATCTAACAAGCTCAAAACTTGAGTCACAAAGAAAGAAGGATGCTCCAAAACTTCAGATTTCAAGCCTTCAAGATTTTGTTTTCAGTTTTCTGCAAGTTTCTGTCCATGTGCAACTGTCTTTATGCCTTGGATCCACATCAAACTAGACTGTCTAGTCCTAGTTTGACTGTTTTTAAATTTCTGTTGTAGAATGTAGAGAAGAAATCTGCTGAACAGTCTAATCCTAGCAGATATTAGATTAGGTAGAGAAACATATGAAACCAACAGTTTAATCTAGTCTCATGGAGCAATAAGGGTAGAAATAGAAGAGGTTTATTTTCTGGTTTGTAAAAAATAAATGATGTGCAGGGTCTGCTAGTCCAAATGCACCCTGGAAGAGAAAATGATAGGACTATATTCTGGGTAGATAAATTGTTTGGGAATGTTTCTGTTGATATATCATGTCTGTGGCAGCTGAAAATAAAAGAAGGAATATGGCTCAAAGATCAGGCATCTGGCCTACCTCAAAGATCATTTCTGAATTCTTGACTTCTTCAAGAAGAAGCCATCCCCATGTGGAGCCACTGTTAGCCCCCTATGAATTTTTGACAAGCAAACAAGGGGCTAAATTTTTTGTTGAGCCTTCAAGGAATGCATTTCTCCTGAAAACACATCATCCTTGAAAGCCTCTTCATGTCCTCTGCCCTTTGACTAATTTCCACTATTGTTTCTAAGTCAATACGCCTCACTGATGGTAAGAAAACTATGCTGAAGGAGGCCTTCATTTGCCCCTTTTTACCCCTGCAGAATGTCCCACTTTAAATTTTTTCACCAGTGTCAAAGTCCCCCTTTTTACCCCTCAAACCCCTCATAAACCTTCTAAGTCACCTTCATTCCCCTCTTAAAACCTTCAAATACCCTTCGTTTGGTTTAATACCCCTTTTTTTCCCCTACTGTTACCCCTTTGGGCCTCAAAATTACATTAAAATGGGCCAAAAAACCCACATTCTACACATTTCAAGTTTAGCCCCTTTCGGCTCAGCCCCATAAACCATTTCCTCACGTGACTCGGGTGCTAGAACTGAGTGCTAGCTCGGAAAGTGCTTATTGCATTTGGATATCGGGAGCGCTACCAACCGTTGATATGTACAGATCAGACGGTCTTCGCAAACTCCATAGCGTCCGTGGCCTCCCCCGTTCACCCATCCGATCGCATATCCACCATCGATCTGATCCGCAAATCGACGGTCCATTGTTCACCCGCCCCGGTGGTCCCCGCGCTAAAGCAATGTTCAAAACCGCTGGTTTCCATCGCACCGCTCTTGGAGGGCAGGCTGTATTTTTCGTTTCAGAGTGATGCCATTCACCGCATGACGCGTGGCTCTGCGCACTATTGAAAAACCGCCCCCCATCGCGCATTAACGTTCGACCGTGGACCAGGCACGATATGCGCGTACACCATCCGATCTGAAGCTGTCCATCCAATGGTGCTCGTGCCACGAAGATGCTCGGGAGTTAATCCAAGGCAAAGGGAACCCTGGCCCACCATCCGTCACCCTTCGACGCGTTCTCAACCATTTATCTCCTCCTGAGATCGGATGGTCCGGATTAAATGCATGCCCCGCCATTGACCGGGTCCCGCCACGTCACCATTCTAGGTGTGTTCATATATTTTCGTCGCATTTTCGTCTGGCACCTTTGTATTTCATTCAAAGGTCAAAATTTCGAATGTCTGCATTCAAATTTTGTTGCAATCTGCCAACTTTCACCAGTCCATTTCTCCACTGTTCACCGCATTTTCCCCCATCATCCTGCACTGTTCCACCATTTCACCAAGCTGTGCTGCCATTCTCATTGTTACCATTGCATCCACCCTCCCCATGCATGGTTTTCTTGACGGGTTTGTGTGTTTTGCAGGGTACCAAAGTTAAACGACCGCCATGATTCACAGTCACTGTTACAGTGGCAAAAAACGCAGGGAAGACCATGTGCAAAGATCAAAATTATGAAAGAAGGCCTGGGAAGGTGTTATGACATGAATTTCATTAAAGGAGTAGGGTAAAACTCCGTAAAACCTTCCCAGAGCCATTAAAGCGCATATTTCGCAGACAGAGATAGGAATGGAGAAACAAAAGAGTATCAATGAAAGATCAGAGAATTTAAGACCGGTAATCAAAGATTTTTGAAGCCTGGAGTCAGTAATTTAAGGCAGGGTACCAGATTGAAGATCCCATGGATCACTCAGAAGATCCAATGCACAGAAAATCATATCATCAGGGTGTCTATATCAGTAGAATGTCTCCTCCCATGAAAGGACACAATACTCATTACTGTTTCAGTCTACATTGTGTAAATGAGAAGTTTTCCAGCCCTAAAAATAGTCCTATACTACCATAAGAATTTGTTACATGGTATGGAAGAATCAAAATCGTTGATTTTCCTTTGTTCAGTTCATCAGAATTCTGCAGAGGTATTACAGCAAGTACATCAAAGACATACCTGGAGTAAATTGCAGCCTGACGAAGACCACTCTTTCATCCAAAGAGCACTAAAGATAAATGCCTAGAATTTAAAATAGAATGGGGCCTCGACCCTATTCCTCTTCTCAGTTTTAATGCTACATTTATTTTTCCATCTACCTCCTCCGCCTCTTTCTTAGCTATAAAATTCATGAAGAAACTCATTGTAAAGGTTGTTGATCGACTATCTGCGAATTGCAAGTTGTTTCTCTTGAGACATGTTCTCTGCGTAAAGTTGTAAGATAGGTCGAGGAAGATGTTTTCAGACTGAAATAAAGCTATTGGTAATTTTGTACTTGAATGGTGTTGCCCTTTAATATGACAAGCACATTTCTTTGGATCCTAATTTAAAGCAGCGGTGATGTTTTTCTGTCTTTGTCCATTTTTTCCTTCTTAGTTCATTATATTTCATTTCTGCTAGCTCGCATCAGAAATCTGGCATAGGATTTACCCTTGATAGGTACCCTATGTTTCTGCTCTCCTTGCCTTCAATTTTTTCTGCTGTATGTGTTATCTGAGGATTTATTTCAAGCTAATTTAACCAGTGTAGTGGTCGGATATGCTGCTAGCTGATGTATGAATTAATGAATCTGTTCTTAGATGTTCTTGGTAGGTTTTAATTGAATGAATTGGGATACTGGGAGTTTATAACTTTGTCTCTGCCTCAATAGGATCCTTTTTCAATCTATTGAGCCTTTCTAAGTTCCCTTGAGCTGGATGCCAAAGTATTGAGAGTTCAAAGTCTCTCTTTGATCTCAGGTTTTCAACTTTGTGTTCTAAATCTTTAATTTTTCATTGTCTGAAGAGTTAACCTTTTGGTTCTGGATCACAGGTTGTCCAATGGCATGTCCTGTCCCTGGATCTGATTCTTGAAAGGCCACCTTGGAGGTTTCCTTGCTTTCACCTTCTTTCTTGTCTTTTCTCACCACACAATCATATTTAAGATCCAATCCTTTAGATGACTAGCCCAACTGAAAGACTGCATATTGAATAGCATGTAAACCATTTCCTGACTCCATTTCCCAATGGTATTGAATGTTCTCTGAATCTTTCTCTCCTTTGCCTAAAATCCTCTTTTCTCATCCTTGTCTTATATTGGACCCTTCTTTCCTGATTCCCAACAACCAAACATAAATAAAACAAATCCCGTGCCTATAACTAGCCTAACATCTTAACTTTGAGCTTCAAAGACATAAAACCTTTGCTTATATAGAGAGATCCCTCTCTGGACCCAGGAGGGCTAGAACCTGAGGTCTGAAAGTGGTTCGATGTTGTCTCATCTTTTGGTCTTACCAATATGGCCAAAACATGGGATCCCCAACACTTCCTAGGACAACGAAATCTAGAGAGAATATGGGTCTCAATGAATTTTATGATGACAGAATCATTGGCTTGCCTAGAAGGGATGGATTCTATCCATTTGGTGAAGTAGTATGTGGCAGTGAGAATCCATCTATGTTGGGTAGATGAGGGTGGATGGATTTCTCCTATGAAGTCAAGTCCCCACTGTTGAAAAGGAGCTTCAACAATGATTGGATGCAGAGGTAAGGGAAGCAACTTTCTTTTGCCTTCAAAGAGTTGGCATTTATGAAAGGAAATTATCATCTTGTGTACATAAAGAAAGAGAGTGGGCCAATGGTAACCATCCCTTAGGATTTTTTTGGCTATTGTCTTCCAGTAGAGGTGGCCTCCACATTCTCCTTCATGGAACTCATGCTTAACCTTCTCTGCATCATACTCAAGCAAACATTTAAGAAATATCCCACTTGCATTTTCCCAATAAAGACATTTATCTATAATGCAGCAATTTACAGCTTTTAACTTTAAAAACCTTTCCTTTGTTTTTGTCAAACTGGGAGGTGTGTTCAAATGCAAAACATAAAGAATACCAAGAGGAATTCATAAAATGGTTTTCAACAATGGGAGTTGAGATTTCCTCTTTTTCATCCAAAGAATTTATCATATTAATATCAAGAACTTCAAAATTTGATTCAGCCATTAATCTAGCTAGACCTTGGCCTTTGATGAGTTTAGTGGGCTTGATCTCTAAATCGTATTCAAGTATAACAGCTATCCACTTACCTCTCTTACCATCTGGGTCCTGTGTTAGAATATCTTTGACAACTGAATTTTGGACAAAGGCAATGATGTGTGAGTGCAAGATGTATACTTTGAAGTCTTTTAAAGCCTTAACCAAAGCAAAAGCTTTCTTTTCCATGATGTTGTACTTCAGAGGGGCATCCCTCAATGCCTTGCTAAAGAATTCAATAGGCTTCTCTTGTCCTTGTGGATTTTTCTGTAAAAGGAAAGCAACTATTGTATGTTCTGATGCAAATGAAAAAATATAAAAATCTTTTGAAAAATCAGGACTGATCAGGACTGGTGTTTTGGTTAACGCTTATTTCACCAGCTCAAAGGACTTATTTGCTTCCAAGGTCCATTTAACCCCTTGCTCATTTTTCAGCATGTTTGTAATGTTTCTAAGGAGCTCAGCCAAGTTGGGAATGAACCTTCTCAAGAAATTAATCTTTCTGATGAAAGACTGTAGTTCCTTGATGTTTCGAGGATGAGAGATCTGCAATATGGCCTCAATCATCTTTGGGTCTATCTTAATACCCTCTTCTAAAATAATGTGTCCAAGAAGCTTACCTTCTTGGAGACGAAATAGTGTTTTCTTTGGGTTTAAAGATATCCCAAACTTTCTGCATCTCTCAAAAACTGTTCTCAAGTGTTCTAAGTGCTCTTCATCTATCTTTGAAAAACAATGACATCATCAAGGTAAATAATGATGAAGTAGCCCAATTATTTCGAGAATGCTATGTACATGGCTCTTTGGAATGTTGCACCAGCATTCATTAGACCAAAGGGCATTTTCACATACATGAAAGTGCCCCAAGGTGTAGTAAAAATTATTTTTAATTGATCATCAGGATGAACTAAAATCTGATTGTATCCTGAGTATCCATCAAGAAAAGAAATTCTTTTAGAACCAACCACCCTTTGCAAAATATGGTCCATCTTGGGTAAAGGGTAGTTGTCCTTCAATGAAGCTTTGTTTAAGTCTCTAAAGTCTATACAAAGCATAATCTCTCCTATTTTCTTCCTAACTGACACTAGATTAGACACCCACTCCGAATATCTAATAGGGACAATAATACCAGCTTCATACATTTTCTTGATTTCCTTCTCCACCAAAGGTAACTAAACAGGGTTTATTCAGCGTAGCTTTTTTTTAAATGGCTTTTGGTTTTCTTTGAAAGGAATTTTGTGCTGAATTATTTCAGTGTCATAGGATTTCAGATATTCGTAACTCCATGCAAAAACATCAGAAAATTCTTTAAACATCTTTATGTATTTGAGTTTGATGTGAGCTGGTAAAGTCTTAGACAGTTTAATCATCATTAGTTTCAGTTTACTGCCTCTATTTCACTCTTCAACTTCAGTTTCTACAGGCTCTATTTTTGGCTTCTTGGCCACATCGTTGAAATCAGACAACTCTTCTAAAGGGTCCAGACCCTTTGGCAAACCCTGATTGTTAGACTTCAGAGTTTCTAAGTCCTCTGTTTCTAACTCTGCAATCATCTCTGTTGTGTTTTCAATTTTTTTAGATAACAAGTTTCCATTAGCAGCTTTAGGAGACTTTTCTTCTTCATCAAGAAAATTTTCTTCACTAGGGTAGTCTGTTTCATAGTTTGAATCCGAACTGGGTAGTTCAAATTCATTTTTTAACTGCATGAAGTCTTCTATTTGTTCTCCGTCAAACACTTGCCAATATTTCTCGTTATTAGGAATGGCTGGTCTGAATTTAATCTGAGTTGTGCATTCTTTAGTTTCATATGGCATTAAGCATGTTCTAGCAACAAAAGCTAAACTGTGGGCCATGCTATTATTTCTTCTTGGGACAAAAATCAATTGGGATTCCTCAAAAATTTTCAGCAAATCCATGATATCGTTTCGATAGGCTCTAAGTCTGGGGTGATTAGCGTTGTATTCCCCGTTGACCTGCCTAAGGATTAATTCTAAATCCCCATGCACTTTAATTCTTTTGGCTCCTAATTTTTCAACAAATGTAAGCCTAAAAGAAGGGATTCATATTCCGCTATGTTATTAGAACACTGAAAGTTTAATCTACAGGAAAGGATTTCTGTGTGGTTGCTCTCATTGTTGTGTATCCAAACTCCTACACCAGCATTGCTCCTAGTGTAGGATTCATCAAATTTCATACTCCACAGAGGACTAGTCTTGAGTTCAATGGTTCGGTTACTGTTCGCTTCAACTAAAGTACTATCAGATTGTTCTTGAATGTCAGCACTTAGTTGAATTTGTTTTAATTCCTCTGGTTTTTCATTTAATTGAGGACTTCTTTCTTGACTGTCAAGGTTTAAAAGCAAAGGATGCATGACTTGTAGCTCAAGACCTGTGTTTGGTTTGCTAAAGTTTTCAAATGTAGCAAACTGTTTAGACACTTCTGTGTTGTCTTCCTCCTCCTCTCTATCGACCATCAGTTCTGTTAAAGTCACCTATTCAGTGAATGTTTCATCGTTAAACAGGATAAAAGAATCCAGGCGTGTATTTAAAAAATATAGAGGAGATTTTTGTGCTCTGTCTTGGCTAGTAACCATATAATGCATATGAGACTCCCTGTAAAGTATTCTTGTCTGATTGAAAACAGGGATGGTCGCATATGTCATGTCCATCTGCATAGTCCCTTGTAACTTAGCTCCCCAAGACCTAGATAACAACATACCATAATTTGGGGGTACATCAGCCACAACAATATCCATGACTAAGCATTTGGCTAGAATCTGTGCTAAGTTAACACAAAGGTCTTTAATTAAACCTAAACATTTCACTCTGCTTGAGTCAAAGGAGTAGAGGTCTTTGTAAGGTTGGGTGATTTCAAGGCCTAGGCTCTCCATTACAGCTTTGGGCATTAAATTGTGAGAGACCCCGGAATCATGCATAGCCTTGTGAAAAATTTTGTCATGAACATTTAAACTAACGTAAAAGGGAGGAACATGTCCCTCTTGATATCTACCTTCAATATTTGGACCAAAAATCAGCTCAGGTTGGTCATCGTTAAGATTGACTATGTCATTATTCTCTTCTATGTTAAAAGCCTTTAAAATTTGAGATATATATACATTCTGGGCAGCTAACTCAGTAAGGGGAACAAAGATTTTAATTCTTGAAATTTCTTGCTCCAAACTAAATGGAATATGATTCTTTAAAGTGCTTGTTTCAGCCCTATTATCCGCCACTCTGTCAGCAAAATCTGTTTGCTGATTTGCTCTATTTACATTTGTTAGAATTGTTTTAACATGAGTATTAGCTGATGTGCCAACACTACTAAGTTCTGCACTCTGTTTTGCATTGTTTTGAGTGCCTTTCTCTTTACCTTTATTATAATTTCCAGCCACTGTGTTGTCTTTCTGTTTTACAATTTTGGGTTTGTTTACAGTGCTATTTTGTGAACATTTTTCAGAGGTTTTGGTTTTGGGAGCTTCTTGATTGGTTTTACTTCGAAGGTCATACTCTTTTTGAGACTCTATGATAACATTTTCCATGTCTTGATAATAACTTTCATCCTCATCTCTTTTGTCATCATAAGGTGTGCATAGACCTTGTTTTCTATCATAATGAACCTCAAATTCATCATTATCTACTCCCAGCATGTTGATATCATCTTCCTCTATTTTCTCATTTGTTTCTTCAACCTCACTTACATAGTTTTGATGAAAAGGAGGAGTGATCTATTGATCATCCTCCCTTGGTCTGTTTTGAGGTCGGTTTCTTCTAAAATTCTGATTTTGGTTCTGATTTCTGTTTTGAGGAGCTGTTTGGTTTTGATTTGCTTGAGCTCTCTCAAGAATGCTCATTTTATTCATCATCTCCTCCATCATTCTTTCCATATTCGAGCTGGATGTGGAAGGTGTAGATTCCTCTCTGAAAGACACTCTCTTCTCATTTTTCATTCTTGCTCTTTTCTCCATCAAGTTTACTTCCACAACAAGAGCCCCTTTTTGCATATCTTCAAGAGTTAAAGGGTATCTCTCTCTTAGCTGATAGGCCATCTCAGGGTCAAACCCTTCAGGAAACTTGTTTAGAGCTGAGCCTTGTAGAGGTTTTAGATCTAGGGGAAGGGAATTATACACACTGTTAAATCTAGTGCAGTAAGCTTGTATACTTTCCCCAGTGTTTCTGTGGAGATTCTTGTAATCAGAAAGTATTTGAAGAGGGTTTTTCCTTACTTCCCATTTATTTAAGAATGATTGATGGAAGGCTAGAAGATCATTTATACTATGGGGGGCTAAGCCTTTAAACCATTTTCTTACTTCTCCCCCCAAACTCTGAGCAAATAGTCTTAGTTTGACAGATTCATCATCAATTTCATTTCTGTCAAAGTAGTCATTCATCTTATCCACAAGTTGTGATGCAGTAGTAGCATTACTGGCATCATAAAATGGTATTTTGGACTAATAGTCCTATGGAAGATTAACTAAGGGTACAGGAAGGACTAAGGGAACATACCATGTTGCCATGATAGGTGGTGGGGGTGGATTTACAAGAGGTGGATTAACAACAGGGAAAGTGGGTTGGAGTGGAGTGGTTTGGACAGTGGATGTAGGATGAACAGATGTGGAAGGACCAGGAATAGATTGCTGAGCTGATCTTGGATGAGAGATACCTAAATTGTAAAGGAAATGTAAATCGGGTGGTGTTGTTTCTCTACCACCAGGATGTTCACTTGTTTCAGGAGATGAAAGTGAAGACTCTGAATCTATCTGATCTAAATCGTCAAGAAACCTAGTTCTAAATGGATTTCTTAAGTCGACTTGTGATTGTTGTAGAGCTGCAAGGTTTTCAGGAACTGAATTAGCTCTCAAGGGTGATCTGAAAACAGTTGAAGTTTTAATCTTAGGAGACTTTCTAAGGATACTTTCAGGGTTATCAACTATCTCAGGTGGGTCTGGGTCAGGATAGGCTCTAGTATGAATCTTTCTAGGAGCCATTATGTTGTATTTTTTAGACCCAACTAAACAAGAAAATTTCAACTAGATATTACAATATTTAAGAGGTTAACTGATCTTTAAAGAAAGAAAAATTTAATCCTAAAGCCTTCTAACTGAGTTTTAAATGATGTTACAATGATTATTGGTCTTCCTAGTGGAGTCTTAAGGTCTTTTTAGGATTTTGGAGTCGCCAAGTGGAAGTTTTTATCTCTTTTGGAGGTAAAAGGTTTTATGGTCCACCACCATGTTTATTGAATACAAATCTGAAATATTTTTGGGTTTTTCTGATTTTTTTCAGTCCTATGGGTTCTAAGAGTGTCCTAAATCTGTTGAAAAACTTAGCTATGGTTATGAGACAAAGACAATCTACTCTTATGGCTAAGCCAGCTGATCCTTCAAGGTTTGGTAAAATCTTATGAGAATCCTAAGGTTTCCTTAGTTTGTCATTGATTCAAACAAGTTTTACCATGATTACCATATGTTTGGTAGTGCTTGAAGAAGGTTTCTTTTAATCACTGCACAATGTTCTTGAATCAAGGTTTTTTTGAGGTCTTAGAGATATATATGCTGAAAAACACTCAAATCCCCAGTGGAGTCGCTAGAAATGTTAGCTCCCTGTAGTTTGCAATATTGGCAAAGTCAAAATGCAAAGAGAACACTTGAACTACTTTGGGATTCTAGGATCTAGCCCTCCTAAATCCAGAGAGGGATCTCTCCAATAAGTGCAAAGATTGATTTATCTTTAAGGCTTTTGGGTAATGATATTAGGATAGTTATGAAGACCGAGGGTTTTTTTTTGTTTTGGATGGTTGAGCATGATTTTATTTGAGTGGAAAGTTCTAAATGGAAAGAGTTTCAAAGGTGTGAAGTTGCAAGCAATCAGAACAAGCTTTGGCTAAAAATATAGATATAACATTGGTTTTTAGTCCATTGGTCTATGGAGTCATAAAAGGGCTTTAATTGTGCAACAATTTCAAGAGTGTTCCAAGGCGAAAGTCATCTATATCACAATATTCTTTGAGATAAAATGATGGAATGGAAACAATAAAGTGTTGAAGGGGTGGAAATAAACACTATTTTCAACTAGGATTTAATAGTTTGTCCAAACAAGAAAAGCCTTTTAAGCAAATTTTTAAAACCAACCAAAGGACAAGGCTCACTGTAAACATCTTTGGAAAAGCTCGTATTAAAGATAACTCAAGAGACAAACAATTCAGTAATCCACATAATTACTTTCAGAAAGGATGAAAACAAATAAGAGAAACAAAGTGCAACTTAAGATCATATAAGATACTTTTAAATCTAGTCTGCTTTCAGCATACACTTAGGGAAACTTTCTGAATTTACCTTTGGAGAAAGAAGCTAGAAAAAAAGGCACACCATCACTTTTATAGTCTATCTTTAATAAGAAAATAATGAAAATAACATTCAAGAATAATGTTTAAAGTAAACAGTATGAAGAGGGAACGCCAGCATTCCTAACTGCTTGAACTGTACTGAATCATTCTTAAATAAACAATTTAGAGGAAAACATTGAGATAAAGCTTATCAGTCAGAGAAGGGTACTGTAAACAGTAAATCCTAACTCTATGATTGATGTTCTTTATCAGAGAATAATAGACAATATGGCATACATGAAAGGAAAATACAATAACACAGAAAGAAGCACTTCACCAGTGATATAGACCAGGATCCCAAGAAACAGCTTGTATATTGGTGTCAAACCAGTTACAACCTTCAAGTCCGATGTTTCAGTTCAACAATCATCTTCACTTCTCAACCTAACTATTCGATCAAAAACAGAGCTTCAAGAGCCTTTGAACACTATTTACATGTATGAAATTCAAGCACAAGTATATTTCAAAGTTCTACAACCAACATTGTTTCATCTTCTACAGAAGTATTTATAGAAGAAATGAAGTGGTGGGAGGGGATAAAATATCTCCAAGGTTCAATTAATACAGATTAATAATTCTCGGCCTTTGAGGGGCTCGATGGAGAAGTTTATAGATATTTCTTCTACATTAATTGTTTTACATTAAGAATTAAGCTTGGTGGGATGATTTTGTTGACTTTAAGGCTCTGTGTCATCTTGTAATAACTCTGCTGATATTTTTACAATAAATAGCTTGAATTAACTGTTCGGCTGTATTGAGGAAAATATCCTCTGTTCTGGTAATAACTCGGCCTCTGTTGAATTATTTGAAGCTATAAGTGGCATTAGGTAGCTGAGAGGGATCAATTAGCCTCTGATGTGGTAGTGGAGGTATCCTCTGTCTAATAAATATTTTTGATTTGTCTTTAACTGTGTTTAATTTAGTGGATTAGGCTTTTGATTTTCGATATTAGCCGTAATCCACCAAAACTGTGAAAACAATCTTCAATATTCAATTCTATTGTGGTTAGGTATTCAATACTGATAATATTTGTTTCAATTATGCATTGTTGTGTCTTGTTGATGTGCAGGTGCTGTAGGGGCTTTATGGCATCAATTCTCATGATGCACTGATGAAACGTGGTGTTGAACCCTTCGTAGTAATCTTCTTTGATAAATGAAAGCTTGGAGGATCATCATCCTCGGCTTTTATTTTCTTTTTAAAATATTTGAAAAACCTTTGAAACCTACACAAACAAAGAGATATTAATAAATCCTGAGTATTTTTGGGCAAGAATTCTTAGGAGGCTACGGTTAGAAGCATGGCCATTGGATGAAAGCATCCAATGGTGGAGATCGTGCGTAGAAGTCATAAGGAGAGCGATTGATGAACAAGCGGTGGAGAATTAAGTCAGAGCCGTTGATCTTGCAGAGATCAACGGTCGGGAGTGACCGAGGAAATATAATGGAGAATGGCTACTTTATAAATAAATGGTTGAAATACAAAGAAAATAGATAAAAAATCCCTTTAGAGGGGGGAATGTATTGTAATGAAAATTGGGGTTTCGCAGATGATTGTGAGTCATCAAATGAGATCAGCCCATGAGATCAATGGTGGATAATGGTCTATGAAGGCCCTTGGAAAAGGCGGAGGGAGATAGTGTAAAGGCCAGATTGAATCTGAGCCGTTGATATATAGATATCAACGACGGGGAGCGCACGCGATAAAACATATTGCAAATGGGGAAAACGGTTTAGGGTGGAAAAATCAGCAGTATCACGCGATGAAAAGGCGGGTAGGCGGTTTCTATTTTTCGAACGCGATATGCATTATCAGTCGACACGTGGCATTCAAAAACCACCCATATCATGTAGACTTTTGAGAATTAACGTTCGTGCTCAAATCTGTGCAAAAATGCGCCCTAGCCATTGGATCTGAGGCATCAGATCGAACAGTGGGGAGTGAGCGCGATATTGATAAGATGCGTGGGAAGAAAGAGGTGGGGGCAGGGAAAGGTGGTTTTAATCTGAGCTGTTAGATCAGAGATTGGACGGCTGAGATCAAATCTAGAGGAAGGCAGGACCCATAGGGGTCGGGCCCGTCAGGGTAAATCTGGGTCATAGGATCAAACGGATCAACGGTGGAGATCGAAACTGGGGTTAAATGGAAAAAATAAATGAGGCGGAGAAAGGGTTAATATGGGCCATTGATCTGCAAAGATCAACGACTAAGATTTGGCCGGAGAACATTATAAAGTGAGGTGTATGAATTTAACAAAAGGTGGGAGGATTGATCTGGACCGTCATATCTTAGGGCATGGACGGCCCAGATTCAATAGGAGCTTCATGATTGGTGGGGGGCAAAGGCCAAAAGCCTTCGATGCAATTAGCTGTGGACTGTCGATCTGCAGATCAGATCGACGGCGGAGGAAGAATCAGAGGAGTTCACAGTGGAGGAAAGGGCTTTGGGAAGGAGTGATGGCAACCGTCGGATCTGGGAAGGCGAGTGTTAGTCATCAGTATTTTTCACCCGTTGATGATGACTAGTTTTTAAAGCCAAGTTTTCTAGCAGCTGATCTCCAATTTGTCAAATTTTCCAGCTAGAAAACACCCTTAAAATTTTTTGCCCTCCTACCTTTTAAAATCGGCCCATGATGAGATAAAACCTAATTTTCAAGCCCTATCTAGTCTCAGTCATACAAACATGTCCATCAGCTCCAAAGAGAATACTCCAAATCTGTCCAAAAAGTCTCCCCTAAGTTAGGTAGTGGTGCTTTGGGTGATCCTCCCTTGGAAAACTATCCTAAAGCCAAAATAACCTTTGTCTAATATCAACCAGTCATAGATAACCTTCCTATTATACAAATAAAGCTTGATACACTCTTAAGTCGCACCACTAACAAACCTTGATGTCTCAACAGTGCATATGCCACAGGTCAAACTGATATTAGGTGGATTTATAGTGCTTCAATGTCTTTTTCCAGAGAAAAAGTGTACCAGTGTTCTAGAAGACATTATTAAACTTAACATGAGAAGACAACTACTTCTCATGTGGTTTTGAGCTTGGGATGCAAGTACTGGACAGAGAGTTATTTCAATAAGCTCCTGCAAACATAGTCAAAAGGTTAGTGACTTATGAATAACAAGTAATACTCTGCAGATACTGGTCAGGTTGCTTCTAATGTCTAAGAATGCATAAAGGTATTTTAACAGCAGGATTACATGTCTCAGAGAAATTCCCCTCATGGCATATTGTCAATTTGTCACTTTTATTTCCTTAACTATGAATAGGCAGTGAAAGGAAAGATGTCATTGCTTGAAAGCAGATGAGATGGCATCATTGTGTAAAACCTCCTCCAAGCATGAGCAGAGGGTTAAATGACTATGTAAAACCTCCTCCAAGTATGAGCAGATGGTCAGGTCATTGGTTGAAGGCCTCCTTCATTTAACAAGAAGAGGGCCAGGAACAGAGATGTAACCTCATTTAAAAGCAGAAAGTTAAGGTGTTTTTTAGATGACTTCAGAAATGATGAGTCACCTTCCTTCCAAAGGATGAGAAAAAGATACAACAGTAGATTTAAAATGGTGTTTAATCAAACATATGGTCAATACAATGGTGCTAAAAACCTCTATTATTATGTTTATAAGAGTCTCCTTCAAAGAAGAATTCGGAGGTGGAGTTTTGACTAAAGACAGCCTCATCTAAATGGCCAAGGAAGTAAAACAATCTTGGTTTTAAACTGACTTCTGCTAATAAATACAAAGATAACCACTAACAATTTGTTCATGGACATTCTTCATTTGGTTAAAACAGGGGTTGAAAAGAGCCTAGGCAGTTGTCAAACATAGGCCTCCTTCATAAACAAGTAGAAGGCTCACCATTGTTTGAGGATGAAGAGCATTTTTTCAGTGTGGCAGAGATTTCAAAAAGGACTGCTGTAAAAAATGGTAAAATGAATGAAAATTCACTATTCTCATAGACCTCCTTCATAGAGGAACAAAGGGACAAATTTCCAATGTTTACAATTCAACTTCAGCTCATCATCCCCTGCTATATCTACGTAAAAGTTGAAGACTAGATTACTTTGGCAATCCAAGGTTAGTCATTTGCCTTGATGTTGGAGACAATTTATAGCAAAGCTTTTCACTTGGAGTTTCAAATGGGGTTTCAAATAAAAGAGATTAATTACCCATTCAAAATACCAGCCTTGCAAGTTATTGACATGGACCAAGAATAGTTTTATTGCTGCACTTGTGAAGTTCAGGATGGGTAGGTTCTTAAGATTGAAATTTGTGTAGTTGGCACACATAAGCCTCTGTGGATGTTTTTGTTTTTGATGCCTGAAGAGAAATTTTATAAACCCTTATTGTTGAGCCTATACAATGGGCATGATAAACCATCGAACACCATAATAGTTGGTTTGTCAACTTGAAAATGGCCTCCCTCACAAAAGGCAGAGAGAGTTCTCCTGAGGTTTTCACCATACAAATGGTTAAAGAGATGCTCGAATTTTTTTATATTCATATCAAAGGGCCTTCATTAGCTAATAAAGATAAAGATCTCATAATATGTTTGAAGGGTTGTTTTGAAGGAGCTGCAAGGTTGTTTTGTTAATAGACTCCTCTATAAACAACAGTCCAAGTTTGAAGTTTTAACACTCCTTCCATTTCATGTGAACAAAGTTTTTACAAATAGTTTCAAAGGTTAAGCAACAGCCTTATGTTAATGAGTATTCTTAGGTGAAAGGTCTTTTATGAAGTTTCAAGGAAATATAGTTTTAAAAGTAGCAAGACAGCTGGTTAAAAGACTGACCAAATTACAAATACCACTTGTATTTTCTTTTCCAAAGGAAATGGTTGTTTTATCAAAGAGCTTAACAGTTTTTTCTTGAAATGGTGAAAAGGATAAAAAGTGACAAAGACAGTGAGGTGATTTTTCTATGTAACAAAAGCCTTTTAAAAAGGCATCCAAAACCCTTGCAAATAGATACAAATGTTTGAGTTCATTTAAAGGGTGAAGAGACCATTGGCAAAGTCTCATTTTGCAAATTCAAAATGCATACAACGTTCTCCCCTGGATGCTCACTGGACAAAAACGAGTCTTAAAGAAAATTTTAGAATTTTTTAAGGCTTAAAGCCTGCGTAGTGTGCCTGGAAGAGCATGTGGCGCGTTTAGAAGAGAAAATACACAGGCTTTCTATTGTTGCGCGGCATGCCTATAGTGGCGCGTGGCACACCTGTAGCACCGGTCACCTACTGCCCGAAGGCTGACCCAACACCCCTCCACTGCGCAGCGTTCTTTCCAGTAAACGTGCAGCTCACTCCTTTTGCCTTCTAAGAAGCTCTAAAGCTGCTCAAGCAATCGACCAAGGCCCTTGGGCTTTTCTTTGAGGTATTTTTCATCACTTCATGGAAATTTGAATTTTTAAGGAGTATTTTGTTATAAGGAGAAATAGTGCTTTTGAAAGCATTTCATCTTCCAAAAACCATGAGATAAACAGTGGCTTTAAAGAATAATTTGTCATATAAAGAGCACAAGACAAGAAGCAGTGATAAGGAGGGGAGGGTTTTTGATCAAAAACAAAGTTGGTTAGGGTTTTAAATGACACAGACCATTTCAAGTGATAGAGGAAAGTATTGAAACAGTATTAAGAAGCCCTTATTGTTTTTCAAAGACAATGATAGTGAAGGAGTATGGTTCTAAAGGATGAAGGCTGGGTAGATGAATAAAACTTCCCTTTTTATGTTATGAGACAAAAAACTCTGTGCAGCTACCATAGTTCAAAAAAGAAAAATATTTGTTTGAAGGTCCCAAAGTCAGTCTAGAAAGATTTTTTTCTTCCTGTGTTGAGCAGAGATCCCATAATTGCTGAAGGTTGTCCTAACTATGGTAAAACAAAAACAACCCCTATCTGCAAAATCAAAAGGGAAAACAGTGATCATAATTTGAAAGCTTTGTCATTTCAAAGTCCTCTCTATATGGTGAAATACTGAACATTGTGCAGCCTCTATAAGTCCCAAAAGCAGAGTGTGTGAGAGGCTTCTCAGATCAGCTGAGGGAGTTTTGTCTACTTTTGTAAAAGAAACAGTGAATAGACAAAAGATCCTTGTTCAAACTGAGATACCACAAACTCACCTTTCAAGACTTTTCCCAATCACAGTGATAAGTTGTTTTTGTTTCATTTAACAAATACTTGTTGTTTGGCATAAAAGAGGACAAACAATGATTGATAAGGAGGACAAGGTGTGCACTTGAGAAGCCATTTCAAGGACCATTTGAGACAAATTGTTTTTTTCAGTCAGCAAAGAGTGTTCAAAACAAAATTCCTCCCAGGAAAGACAGTAGAAGTGGCCTTCACAAGAGGTTTGAGCTTGTTTCAACTAAAGAGGTAAATGCTCATCCATCAGTCCTGTTTAACTTCCATGAGGCTGGGTGTCTAGAGTTTTGTCAAAGGGTGCAGGAGGTGAAAATTTATTCCCCTTTGACACATCTTTGTGCTTTGAGATTTCAAGAGAAGCATTTTCAGCTGGAAAGCTTGGATTTCAATTTCAAGTTCTCTCCAAGGTCCATTTCCAAGGCCACCAAAATCCCTTATGTCGGAGAGAAGTGGTTTAAACAAAGCCACCTAGACTCAGAAAAATACAAAACTTTTCTGAAGCCTGAGCATAGAGACACATGCCCGTCCATTTTTTCCTTCTCCTATCTGTTGAATAGCTATGCCCCCCTCATGAAGATAATCATGAAATACTTCACTTGCGAGGGAATATTCTCCCGAGTCTATGCTTACCATGTCTGATTTCTCATGCATTTCACAAGAGCCAAATTGTTAAATATCCCTTTCTTCCTCCATAGAAGTATTGAAAAAATAGCCTCCACCATTCAAAAGAAACCTCCTTCTCAGCAGGCAACCTGCCTCTTCCATCATTCCCTCATCAAGGTTATTATTCTTCATCAGCTTGAGAAGAAGGAAATCTCTTGGGATACTTTCATTGCACATCCAGATTTCGCCATTGTTCCTTCATTCCATACATCTCCTTCTCCTTCCACTCACCATCCTTCGCCTTCTTCAAGCAAGCTCATTCCCAAGAAGCTCAAATTTCCCATTGAACAAGAAGAAGAGCATGATGAGGAAGAAGAGCATGAGCAAGGGGAGGAAGAGCAAGATGAACAGTAGCATGATGAAGAGGAGGAACAACATGATGAAGAAGGGCGGCAAGAGTCAGAGCAGCAAGGGAAATAAGGGCATGATGAAGAGGATGATGATATGAACAACAACAAGATAAGGAATGGCAACATGATGAACAGATGCAGCACAGTGAGGAAAGGTAGCCACATGATGATGAACATCAACAAGATAAGGAAGGGCAGCATGATGAAGAGGTGCAACACAGTGAGGAAAGGTAGCCTCGTGAAGAAGAACAAAAACATGATGAAGAGGTACAACATAGTGATGAAGAGCAGCGCCATGAACAAACTCAAAACAGTGGCAAGAATGATGAGGAAAGTAACAAGGGCAAAGAGCCACTAGAGCATGTGCTAGCTGCCTCCCCTAGGCAAGGGGCCATGCTCTCTTCTCTAAAAGTGGCCAAGCCCCGGACATCAAGGAAAAGGGTGCCTAAAGCTGTAACTCCAAATGTTACTAGGGCCCTCTGAAGCAAGGGGAAATTGCCCAAGAAGCCCATTGTCAAATTTCCCAAGAGGAGGAAGACCAAAAGAGCCACCCAAAGCAAGGGAAAGGAGAAAGAAGAAAGCATCCATGAAAAGGAGAGGGACTTCGACATAATTCAAATCCAAAGTGATGATAGCGACAATGAAGCCCGAATCCTAGAAAATCTCTTGATCAATAGAGAAAGCCAAATTGATGCTTTGAGGGCAGATCTAGAGAGGGCTAGAAACTTCAATCACTTTTTGAAAATTCAAAATAGATAGATGAGTGTCCACATGGTGGTATATGAGACACGGGCCATCAAATACAAAAAGGTGGCCTCCAAGGAAAAAGTTAGATTGGAAGAACTCATGGGTGATTTCGATGAGAGAGAAGATGAAGATCAGCCCAAGAGAAAGAGGCCAAGAACCATGGGGCTCAAAAGAGCCCTTGAGAAACAAAAGGAGGAAGAAGCTGCCCTTCTCCAATCTTTTCCTCTCTCTACTTTGTTTGCCCAAGAGATAGAGAACAATCGAGAAGCATGGCTTGAGAGGGTAAACGATCACTTGGAAAAGAAGTTGGAGAAGGCAAATAGAGAATTGGACCTTCAAGGGAGGATGACCGAGCACTATAAGAAGCTAAATCGGTTTGCCCGATAGAAATTGAAGGCCACACAGGAAAAACTCAAGGAGGCTCAAAGGAGGCGCCCAACACCAAAATTGAAGAAAGACACCTCAAAGCTCCAAATTTTAGCCTCAGCTTCACAACATGTTTTTGAAAACCCTTGAGGGTCATGCTCACCAAAATTGGGTGAAATTCAACAAGTTTTGGTTTTTTGTCATTTTTGGGTTTTTGGCTAAAACTCATGGGCATTGCCATTTCTATTTGGGGCATCCTAAAAGGATTAAAATGGTATCATTGGATGCCATAATTTTAGGGGCATATAATAAACCATTTTCAGATCAATTGAAGATGATTTTCTCCCCCAAAATGGCAGAAAACACTCACCTTTTCCACACTCTGCCCCGTTTATCAGCAAGGTCTCTTTTTTGGGTTTTTACACATAGGTCAGTTTTTGATGGACTTTCAGTGGTTATTTTGGAGCAAAATAAAAACTTTTCATAAAATTTACATTCATATCTTTCCAACGAGCCATCACGGGCCTCGTTTTGACATCGGGAAGGCCTCCAAAAGTTGCCGGCAAGACAAAGGACTTTCTACTGATATATTTCTTAAGTATTTTTGTAAAAAATGAACCTTTCTAAAATGCCTTTTCCTCATGTGCATTTAGCTATTTTTGGGCATGATTAGTTATGAAAAGTCAATATATTTTCCTTTTTTAGCATTTTTGAGATATTTTATTAGATATTTTGTGCCTTGGGCTTTGAAAATCCTCAAGGACAAAATCAGATATTTTGGATAGGCCAATGAGATTGCAAGTTGAACTAGGAGGTTTTCCTCACTTTGGCCTATATATTCCAAAGCCTTTCATTGTAAATAAGGCTGAACTTGATGAATAGAAGCAATATATGGTTATACAAGCTTGGAAGAAAAACTTGTCTCATGCATTGGATAGTTTCTTGAATGTTTTTTGGATGATGAAGGAGGTCTGTTGTTGGATTCCATGACTTGGTAAAATGGTATAGTGTCCCTCTCTGTTTTGCTTCTTAGTTTTCATTCATATTTCCATGTTATTGCTTGCTATAGGACAGTAGAGAATAGATTTGATAACGCCCTTGGAGGCACCTCAAATTTCCTGTTTCTTTGTAGCTTCTATGTTTTCTTCCTTTCTTAGTCATGTCAAAGAATCCTTGATTGCTCTTTGATAACAGAAGAATATTGTTTTCTTGTTTCATTTATGGTTTTATGCATGCTAAGTATGATTCACGATATGCCCATTTTACTCATGGATAGTCATAGTTCCACCTCTGAAACCTTTCTTTGACTTATTATATTGTCATTTTTTGAACCAAGGAGGTCTTGTACTGATCTTTCCCTTTGCCTAAAACTATGCAATATTGCTTCAAAGTGCCCAATAGCTTGAAATAATATGCTTAGGAATTTCCTCCTAGTGATTTGAGTTTTTTGTTTGTCTTAAATGTATTTCCCTAAAGTCTGATAGACATTTCCTAAAGTTAGAGAGTCATATATCTCTATGCATGGCTTGAATGTTTATTTCTATGCATTGATAAGTTTATAGTTACATTTCTCATGATTAATGGTTAGCCCTACCATGTTTATGTCAGCTATTAAAATATTTATGTTTGAAATCCTTTGTTTCTCACAAATTTAGTGTCCATCTCACTCCATTTTACCCAAAGATCCATTTTACCTCGAATCAAATCAGCCCTTCAACAACCTTGTATCACCTTCTGACAACTTTCTTGACCTTTTCGACCCCATAGCCTAGTTGATTTGACATCTTTTTACCTATCTTAGTTAACCCTCACAACCTAAAAACCAAAAACCTACTTCATAACTAGCCTAAAATCAAGAACACAATAAGAAAACACACAGATATCCCTTACACAAATAGAGAGATCCCTCTCTGAGTCCAGGAAGGCTAGGTCCTTGGGCTCCAAAGATTGGTTTGATGTTACACTGTCACTTGGCTTGCTAATCAGCCAAATCACGGGACCCTAACAGCGAGGAGGAGATCAATGGCTAATAATTGATCGGGAGGTTGCCAATCGGAGGTTGTGAATAAAATATAAAATGTGCCAATGGAAAACTCTGATGCGATATAGCGCTGGCCATTGATTAGTCCGGGATCAACGGTGGAGAAGAGCTCCGACCAATGAACGGTGGGCTTAGTGTAAAACATGAAAAATGTATTTTTTATGAAATAAAAAGGTTTTATTGCATCGGGGAAGGTTATATATATGTGGCTTGGCACCCTATTGTGGGGCCTTGGATATATGGAAAATAAAAGGGACCAGGATTTATATAGATAAGGGTCAATCACATTGAAACAATGGTGCGGGCCTTTTCAATCTACCCATTAGAAAATCTCCGATGCAAGATCCTATGGATCGTCAATCGGCCTTTTTAGATCGACGGTCTTTTTTGTAAGAAACATTTAACCAACGGGTTTAATACAAACATAGGAAAAAGTGGGTTTACAAATTTTACAAAGGGAAAACATGATCGGGGAAGGTTTAAACAATGTTTTCATCACTTGATTGCGGCCCAAGGTTATGCGAATGAGACAAGGGATCGGGGGTTAAATACAAAGGGGCTCATCGGATCGGAGGTCTCATATAACACAAAAACTTGCGAACGCCGATTATTTCTGATGCGATAAGTGCCCGATGGGTCTAGCGCTTGGTTCTAGGGCATGGGCATGTGGTGGGGAAGTTGTTAGGACTTAGCCCAAAGGGGCTTAAGCCTATAGTTACAAAACTTATTTTTATGAAATTTTCAAGGTTTTTTGATGGATTTGGGGGTTTCGGTAAGGTTTAAAAATGAGTTTTAAAACTTATAAAATGGATTTTAATGGAGGGAAGAAGGGAATAAAGGGAAAATAGAGGAAATTTATAGGGAATAAAGGGGTAAAAATGAAGGTTAATGATGAAGGGAAGAAGGAGCAAATGAGGGAGAAATGGGGATTTTTGCAGCTGTCTTTTCATCATGAAAACAATAGATTTTCATAATTAAGAGGGAAACAGCAGTGAATTTTAAACAAAGGGCATGATGTCTTCATGAGTCTTCAAGAATTAACATTTTTTCCATAAAAATTGTTTCTTGAAGGCTCAAAAAATTATTTAGCCACCATTTGATATGACAAATGTTATAGGTGGCTAACACCATGGGTTGTCTACATTGGGACATATCAATGTGACTACCTATTCTGAGTTTACTAGAAGACTGGTGGAGAGGTTTGACAAGAAGGATCCTAAAGCACCCTTCATAAGCCTTACAAAGCTGAAGCAATCAGGGGATGCATAAACTTATATCTCTGAGTTTCTGAGATTATCAGTCATGGTTCCTGATCTATCTATAGCAAGGAGGGTTTACATGTTCATCGATGGCCTGGAGGAACCTTTTCATGGGTTGGTTAAATCTACCAAGCCCATCACTTTGCATGATGCCATTGAGAGGGCTAGAGACCTCCAAGATGCCTTGCCAAAAGCAAAGGAAACTTTCCAGAGCAAGGCCCCTCATTTTTCCAAGAGGAAGGAAGGAAACGTTGCTCCTTATAAGGAGAGCTCTTTGAAGAAGCCTCTTGATATTTAACTCAGGATGGAGTTGAGAAAGAAGATATTTTGTTTCACCTGCCAAGATTTATGGGCATCGGGACATAGATGTGCTGCTGGGAAAGCACACTACATAGAAGTCTTCTTAGATTTTGAGGAGGAAGATGGAGATGATGAACCTAGGAGGGGTCACAGTGCTGATAATGATGAGGAAGAGCCAACACCATATGGAGATGGGGATGGAGCCTTTGCTCCCACAAGTGGGACTCTTGCATCTTTGAGAGGAGTGCCTAAGTACTTGACCCTAAGAGTACAAGGTTTAGTCATGAATCAGAGGGTATTTGTGCTGATTGACAGTGGGGCAACCCACAACTTTATTGATGCTCATCTTGTGCAAAGGAGAGAAATCCCTACTGATACTTTTGAGGGATTTTCTGTTTTGGTCCTAGGAGATAGAACCATTCAATGCATGCAATATGTTCCCTCACTCTCAGTTACTATGGGATCCTACACTCTGGTGGATCACTTTTTTGTAGTTGACATACTAGACACCAATATCATTCTGGGTGTCCAATGGTTGATTACTTTGGGGAAGGTGACCACTGATTGGAAAGATTTTCATATGGAGTGGGTGGACTTGAAGAGTGGGAAACCACAAATGATTCAAGGCATGAACACTTATCCCTCACCAAGTACTTCCACACAAACAACATAGATGGATTTGCGCAGTGGAAGCAAAGATATTACAGTCCCTTCTCTTATGTTCATGAGGATGCTGTAAGGGACATTCATATCTAGTGGCAAGCCACTTGGGGTGCCACCAGATTCAGATCTTATGGAGGAGGCCTCACAAATTACTGCTCCAAATCTAGATCTAGGAGGGATTGGAGTAATGAGAGACCAAGTTACAGCACTAGAGGGCTTGGGATAGCTCAAGAATGAGGGGGATATTCTTCCTGCATCACTATCACCCTATCTATTTTCTGAATCTGCGTTGTGGGAGGAGAAAAATGGGAGGATCAGCCTTCCAACACACAAATTTGGCATGAGAAATGTCAAAAAGGATATCAGCAACATGACAAGCACTCCCATGGATGTATCAGCAGCGCTGTCATTGTTGAGTAGTGTGGATATGTATTGGAAATCTCAACTACTTGTAGAGTATTCCAAATATCTCCACACCGGTATGATACTAGATGACATGCAGCAAGAATAGGGCTACTTAGTCCAAGGGGGAGTCATCTATTATCATGGTAAGGTCTTCTTGGCTAGAGCTTCCAAGCTCAAGAAGAAGATATTACAAGGGGCACATGAAGAATTCTTCCTCAGCCATATGCATTCAATAAAGATCTATACCCTAATCATGAGGAGCCTTGTTTGCGAAGGCATGAGAGAGGAATTACATCAACACTTTCAAGAGTGCATTAGACATGGAGTATTGGGGCAGCCAATGGACTCTTTGCAAGAGTCATTTCAGCCAGTTCTTCCTTTGCTTGAGAGGAGGAAGATGCTCATGCACAAGTCCATGTGTATGAAGGATTATGATGGTAAAGGATCTGATCATGCCAAGCAAGTTGTATTTTCTGATTTATCACATTCCTTTTCCATGTTTTTGTAGGCTATGACTCCTAAAGGGAGTGAGAGATCATGTGGATGTCATGATTGTTGGTGGGCCAATAGAGATGTTGAACTTGGCCACTCCCTTATTGTACAAAGGGATATTCCTTCTCATGATGGGTGCTTTCCAAAGGTACCAAACTTATTTAACATCTTCAGCCATGTTAAGGTGACTCATGCAGCAAATGTGTGGCAGGAATGCCACTTACCACACCTTTATCTAATGCATGCAGGTGGTGTACTACGCTTGCATCACATGTGGGATTTTGACCCACCTCCTAAAGCTCAGATTTCTATTTGCATATATGTAGTCCTACTTCCATACTTGGATGATATAGTTGTATTGTTTATGGGATTATATGGAGAGAGGATGGGGAGCTTGTATGTACCTGATGGTTTGGAACTTCTACCTATACCTCATGATACATGTTTTAGGTGGAGCATTTCTCCAGCCATGTTTATTTCTGTTGAGTTTTTCACTCTTGGTGGGATGGACTATGCACATCTTATGTTGGCCTTGGAGGAAAAATTCCTGATTTATTGGCTTGATGAGCACTTGGCTTATGATGAGGACTTGATCATTGATGATGTCATCGATGGAGAAGGGGAAGGACTACAACTCTCATCCTATCAGTTTCTTGAGGATAAGCAACATTTTGGAGGGGAGGACTGTAATATTCCTACTTAGCCTGAGCTAAGAGGAATATGCATTTTTGTTTTACTTTCTGTTGCATGAATAAATGAATAAAGGAGGACATGTAAAACTCCTAAAAAGGCTAAATAAATCAATGCCCATGTGAACAAGGATAAATCAGGGCCATGTAAATAAATCATTGCAGGTGTGAAAGGGGTTTAAGCTGTGAGACTAGGTCAACCTTGACCATATCTACAACGTTGTCTAGATTCAATGTATCTCATAAAGGGATGGCACAGTTCTAGAAGGAGGCCCCTCATGTGAAAGGAGTTAACTCATCAAGGTGGTTTAGGGTTTGCAAAGGCTTTCATCTTATAAAAGGAAGGGGAAGGCAAAAAGAGAGGGTTGTTGATTGATTATATTTTTGAGTATCTTGTCTGCTTAGACAAATAATATTCTTTGCTGTTTAGTGGAGAATTGTGCTGCTTAGCACTTGGAGTTCCTATGCAGGGATTTCACCTCTTCCCTTGAGGCTTCTTGGAGGATTTTTTTCTGATTTGATCCACTATCAAGCTTTGGGCCAAGCTCTACTTCCAACTGCAGCACAGATACAGTGAGGGTTTGCTTGCTTTTGTAAGCTGCAGCAAGTGGAATTCTAGATATGCTTAGATCTAGCTTGTATTGGAGCCCCTTCTCATGGAGTGTGTCTTTTAACCTCCTCGAAGAGTGTATCCACTATTTGAGCTTCAGATTTGTATCTTGGCATCAGGCCATCATTTTTATTCAAGCTATAGTGCAGTTTTCATTGAGGAACTGCATTATTTTCATAAGAGATTCTTCAGGGTGTTTTGATCCCATTTTTGATGAGAGATCTCTGGTGCTGGGCTTTGCCTTTCACTTTGGTGATCCATGGATTAGCTTGCTAATCCATGTTATATTTAGATCTGATATATTTTAATTTAAAGTCATATTCAGAAATTTCTGAAGCATTTTGCAGATCTGCAAATTAAAACTCAGATCTACTCCTTGTTATGCATGATTTGGTCAAAACCCCAAGGGGATCTTGTAAATAAGACTGTCTATTTTCTAGATCTGAAATGGATTCGATGTTTTGTCCACAGATCTGTCCTAGATCTGAGTTGTAATATTTAGCTGCTGTAACTCCTCAAAATAATGCTATTAAGCCATTTCTGCAGTTTATATATGTGTGCAACCTTCTTTTCTGAAGATTTATTGCTCTATTTTCTCCTGTATTCTACTGTATATTGAAAGAGCTTCATTATAATTATTATTTTTTTCTATATACTCATAATTTAATCATATTTTATGGCCTCCTGCTCATATTTTCCAAGACTACGTTATTTCTGAAGCAGTTTTTTGTGCATAGCTGCAGCCCCTCTTGTAGGGTGTTTTTCAGCTAGACTAGGTGGTGGGAGATCTGTTTACCACACCTAGTTTGATTTGTTTTTGCTCCCATTTTGGATCTAGACTCCAGATCTACTGATCTAAGGGATCCAAGGGTTGTAAACTCATTTTTGTGCATCAATCTCCCAAGAGTGCATTATTTTAGCAGGCTTGTTGTGCTATTCCAAATTTGGAATATTACAAGATCAGAATCATTATTGTCTTTCGGAGTACTTAGAGCTTTTCCAAAGCACTGGAGCATCAATAATAATCAGACCATTCACAGGATTCTTGTGGCTTAAACACTGGTGATGTTTTTCTTTGGTTAGGATTGTTTCATTGTTGTCTTTCATTGTAAACATCTGAATTCTAATTGTAAATCAGAAAGCGTGATGAAAAGGATTTACTTTTGAGTACCTTATTCTGGTTGCCTTTATGATCATTATGTTTTCCACTAAAAGCCAAACTAAATAATTCTTAGTTTCTCTTTAGTTCTACTAAATCTATTCATATTTCTATCATAAATCCATTTATAAATCCAAGAGATCCAGTAAATATTCCTAGCTTGCCCTATGTTTACTCTGTGGAATATTGATGCAACCATCCAGTTATATTTTGACTCCATTTCCCAATAGATATTAATAATTGAATACAATCAATATTCTAAAATCCAAAACAAACCCAAAACCTAAGTACTATCATAACTAGCCTAAAACTTATTTAAACAAAGATAAATCTTATAGAGAGAGCCCTCTCTGAATCTAGGAAGGCTAGATCCTGGATTCCAGAGTTTGTTTGATGTTGGCCTATGTGATTAGTTATCAAAATCTCTAGAAAATTACAGAATGCTAACATAGTGGTGACCATACTAGGGAATAATTGAAATAAACTATAATTTCTTTCAAATTCAATCTCTAGTTAAATAATCACTATATTAATATCCCATAGAGATTGCTATCTTTTAGTTTTTTCTAAATAAAATTTGAGTTACATTTTATACTTTTTTTTTTTATTTTAAAAAAAACTGGCTTCCAAGAAACCTTACACAAGATCTCATCCCGATCCCAAACATCCTGAAATAGTGGATGATCCTCAAATTATTGGAAGAAGAACTAAGGATACTTCAAAGAAATCAGTTTAACATATAAGTTCATCAGAAATCCTGGGAAGTAATAATCCTACCCCAAGAGCATAATCCCCTCATGTTAAGCTTGATAAATTACAAGATATCGAATTTGACTTAGAGCTTGAGAAGACCCTCTTTAGAAGCAAATCCATAAATTAGACAGATACAATAGTCCTTGACTAATCGATTCTACATCCAGATTCACCTAAAAGTCCATCTTCTTTAAAATCCAATCAAGAAATTGTCCAGGATTTTAAAATCCTCAAAAATTTGGTATTATACTACACTTCAAAAATTACAGATGCCTATATTCAAAAATCAGTAGAATTGTCTGCATTAAATAATGATGCTTCATCCATTACCTCCCAAATTTTTCAAAAAAGATCTGTGATTTCAGCCCCTTCCGAAAATTCTACTACTTATCCTCTCATAAACACTCAAAGGCCTTCATCTTAATCACTTCATCCATCCTCTCCTTCACATATATTTCATCCTTTTCCAATTCCTCCACTGTCTATTAATCCACCACATATCAACCCTCCACCTCCAATTATGGTTGCACATTATGCTCCATTGGTTCTTCCTCAAAACCTAGTGGCTATGCCCCAAGACTATCAATCTAAAATACCCCAATTCGATAACAACCAGCACATTACTACTCAACAACATGTTGACATAATGAATGATTTATTTGATAGATATGAGATTGATGATGATGATGTTATGATGATATTATTCGTTCAAACCCTTGGAGGTGAAGTTAGGAAATGGTTTAGAGCTTTACCAGCTGCTTCCATCAATGATCTAGCAATTCTACAATGTCAATTTCTAGATATATGGAAAGTTAAAAAGAACCCCCTCCAAATTCTCTCATAATATGAAAATATCAAAACAGATAATGGAGGGAGTGTGCAGGATTATTGTTCCAGATTCAACTCTATTTGTAATTCTATTCCTGCTCACATAAAACCACCCAAAGGATTAGTGCTGATTAATTTTCTAGATGGTTTTGAAATAGACAAAGCTTATCAGTTAAGAGAGAGGAATCCTGACACTTTAAAGGAAATGTATACCATAGTTTTCAATGTAGAAGCCAATTTATTGGCCGAAAGAGCTAGGATGAGAGCTGAGAAGAGAGTTGCCATAAAAGAAGAAGCGTCAACCTCTAGCACTGATACCAAGATAGATTCTTTAATGAGGGAAATGGAACTAATGATTATTGATAGAAACATCCGTAGGGAAAATCAAAACCCTCCCCAAAACTGCAATCAAAACAATAGGAAGAATCAACCAAAGATTAAACAAAGGGGACCTGACCAACAAATTAGACCCCCTTTTCAAGATAATTATGTTGATTAAAATGGAGAGATAATTCAAGAAGAAGAATACAACCAAGTGAATTTTTTTGGTTTACAAAATAATGATACTATTTTTCTCATAGAAGAAGACTAGAAGCTATTTTTATTAGCTCAAATAGAGCTTGAACCAGATGAATTTGAAGAATACAAAAAAGGATTTGAAAACGCCATTATGGAGGTGCACAAAAAATATAATCTTAGGAACATAAATTTTTTTGACAATACTGATAAAAAGAATACTAATCAACCTCCCAAAATTTCCTCTGATTGAGATCCTAAGAAAACAATAGACAAATATTCTAAGAAATCTGCTAAAACTCCTGGTAAGAAACCTTCAAATTTTTTTACTAAAAAGACAGTTGATTTTATCTCTATAACAACTCAAACTAATGTTCCAACCACCAGTCATCAAACCCTACTTAAATCTAAAGAAATTGTCGATGTACCTGACATTCGTAATGTTGTAAAGATTCAATCATCATTTAATCTTGAAAACGAACTAGCTAAGGTCAAAATTCCCATCCCTTTGACAGAGCTCATGAAAAAAAAAACATACAGAACTCAGGTAATGGAAGTACTGTTGAGATTCAACAAGATGATGAGCTTAGTCAAAAGAGTTGCCTTCACTAAGTGGGCCTGCAAACTATTTTTGGCGCAAAGTCTATTTTTAGACATGTCGATCATATTCTATGAGTTGCAGGATGCTATTTGTGGATGGCTGGTCAAGTTGGAAAAATAGATGGACTTCTATTTTTAGACATATTGGGCGGAATCTATTTTTAGATTTCCAGTCTAAAAATAGATATGTCGAATATTATTAGCTCTTATTAATATTTGGACTATAAACATTATCTTATTCTCTTGGAGCACTTCAGTTAAGTGCACAGATGTGGCACAACAGCTGACAGAAGGAATTACGCTATTCCTGAGGGTTTACTGGAGCTAATGCATGAGGAATTCAGTTAGAACTCATGTGATAGAGTTTGGTGGAGTTATAGAAGTAGTTGGTGGAGTTGTATTCAGTTTAACTCAGTTAGACTCAGTTGAGCTAGTTGTATCTAGTCTAACTGATTGATACACTAGTGAGAGTGGTGTGAATTAATTAGTTAATTAATTCACTAAATAATAAATCATTAATCAACTGAATAATACATCATTTAACTACAGTGCATGGCAGTTTCAGTGGAGACCAGTGGAGAGGTAGGTGAAAGAGCAAGTGTGACTATCAGTTGTGACTATAGTGATGCATTGATTGCATCCAACACTCAGTGGAGATGCCAATGAGGATTGCGCAGTGCAAGCTTGGTGGATTTGAGTTCATTTAGAGCCATTCTTCAGCAGGGATTGCGCAGTAGAGGCAGGCTAGCAGGTGGCAGAGATTGGTGCATGGATTTGCAAGATTGGGTTCGATTAGTGTGTAGTGATTGTATTGTACTGAGAGCTTGATATGATCAAATTTGTATGAGGATTGTTACATGATCTCTATGACATATTATATATAGATAGTTGGGGTTTTTAACTTTAGGCTTTCCCGTTAAACAACTATGTTAATGTGTGTGAATTTTTATGGTTTCATGTGTGCATTGCAATTGATTTAATTTCCGCATGTGATGATCAATAGTGGAATAGATTCTGTATTGTGCATGAAGTTAAAATAGTGTGTGATCAGGAGAATATTGGATATATAACACATAAGTTATATAATTTATACATGGTATCGAGTGATATTGATCAAGCACTGTACTATTGAAGCTTATTGAGTTTTGTGTCAGTGGGAATTCGAATTTGTCATAAAGAGCTGTGTCGGTTGAGCATTCATTGAAATGTCTTTCAACATATTTTGATTGGAGTATGCCCTGAGGGTAGCTCAAATTACATTTCATGGAAGGACAGGATGGAGGCGGTGCTGGATGATAATGGGTTGATGGAGTTCATAGATGCAAAAATTCCAAAACCTGCTTCTAGTGATGCAGCTGCACTTGACGCATGGCAAAAGAAGATAGAAAAATGTCGAAGGATTCTGTTGGAAGGTGTGAAGGATCACATCATGTCCAACCTTCATGGTAAATCTAGTCCATTCTTGATGTGGAAATATTTGACAGACTTGTTCCAAAGCGGAAGCGACTAGAGGAAGTTGGTGCTTAAAGACAAGCTCAGAAAAATAAAAATGGAGAAAGGCGAAAGAATACCCAAGTACGTTACAAAGTTTGTCCAGTGCAGGGATGAGCTAGGAAGTGTGGGGGTTACTGTAGATGAAGAGGACTTGGTGAGCTTGGCTCTCCTTGGGCTTCCGAAGAGTTGGCATAGCTACGAGGACTCTGTCAATGGTCGAGAGAAACTGCCAGGATGGGAGCGACTTTGGTCGGATCTTGTGCAAGAGGAGATAAGGCGGGGTACCAGGGATGGATCTTCATTGAAGAATGAAGATGACGAAAATTGCGCTTTGGCTGCCAAAGCTCGAAAAGGAAAAGGGAATAAATCTTCCAAATCCGAAGCTAAAGGCAAGAAGTAGGATTTGTCCAAGGTGAAGTGATTTCACTGTCACCAGCACGGGCATTTCGCCACTAATTGTCCACAGAAGAAGAAGAATAAGCAGGTTGCTGGATCTGCAGATGGAGAGGCCTTAGCCTCGTAGTTTGAGCTGGATTTTTCTTTGATCGCATGCTTGGTTTCAAGTGTGATGGGATCAGTGTGATTTCTTGACAGTGGTGCGTCTTTCCATATGACTGGAGACAAAGATTTGTTTAGTGATCTGGAGGAAAAGGATCTTGGAGTGCACATCGAGATGGGCAATGATGGTATATACAGTGCGACTGGTATCGGGACCATTTCCTTTGAGAGGGAGTCCGGTAAACCTTTCATTTTTAAGGATTTCATGCATGTTCCAAGATTGAAGAAGAATCTGATCTTCGTGGCGATGTTGGAAGACAAGGGTTATGATGTTGTTTTTAGTGAGGGAAAATCCTTCCTTCGACATAAAACAACTGGTCAAACCAGGAGGATAGGGATTCAAGTTAAGAATCTTTATCAATTGCAGGTAGATGGTTGCGCAGCAATGGCAGGCAAAGCAGAAGGAGTGTTGAGCCAAGATGAGGGCGAATTGTGGCACAGGAGATTGGGCCATCTTCACCATGGCGCTTTGAAAATTTTGCAGCAGGTTTCTACCGGGCTTCCTAAAGGTACACTTGCGCAGTCAGATCAGTGCAAGGGATGTACTTTGGGAAAATTTGTGAAGACCACTTTTCATGAGAAGGATAGTCGTGCCTCGACGATCCTTAAGAGAATTCACAAAAACGTGTGTGGACCTTTCTCAGTAGCTTCAACAACAAAGAACAGGTATTATGTGATATTTGTTGATGAATTTTCTTGTAAGTGCTGGATCTTCTTCATGCAGAAGAAGAGTGATACATACTCAAAGTTCTGTGAGTTCAAGGCACTGGTTGATAAAGTGTCGGGGAAGCAAGTGAAAACTATAAGGAGCAATAATGGTGGTGAATTCATCTCTGGCGAATTCAAAGACTTTTTTAGTGCAGAAAGAATTCAAAGAGAGCTCATAATACTTCATAAACCACAAAGTTGTAGCCGGGGTCACGAAGAGAAAGAACAGAACGATCATGGGTGTTGCATGAGCGATGTTGCATGATCAGGGCCTTCCCATACACTTGTGGGCTGAAGCATGCAACTTTGTCGTTTATGTGCAAAACTGTTGTCCTCATAGAGTACTTAGCATGAGTACACCCGAAGAGGCGTTTTCTGGTAAGAAGCCTGATATTTCTCATTTGAATATTTTTGGATCACTTGTTTACATTCATGTGACGAAGGATTCCAGGAAGAAGCTGGAGCCGACCGCAGAGGTTGGGATATTTGTGGGGTACACAGAAACACCCCACAATTATCATGTGTATTTTCCAGACAGTCGGATGACTGTTGTGCGACAAGATATCAAATTTCATGAGGAGAAAGCCATGAAGTTGTCGCTTGAGAGGGAGCTACACTTGCATGCAAATGAGGAGCTACTAGTTCCTAAAGATGAGCCTCAGGATGTGGATCACCCACAAGAGGAGGTTCATGGAGTGGAAGAAACCACTCATGCAGTGCCAAACATCAGAGAGCAGAAGCGCACTAGGTAGAAGCCGAGCAACCGGGTCTTGATGCGCCGCGTAATGTAGGAGCACTACATCATAGGCGCAAAATGAGACAAATACCGCCCGATTTACTAGATACATGGCCTCGATGAGCAAGTG
This sequence comes from Pinus albicaulis, assembly GCA_034641835.2. Lineage (NCBI taxonomy): Eukaryota > Viridiplantae > Streptophyta > Pinopsida > Pinales > Pinaceae > Pinus > Pinus albicaulis. The sequence goes on from CM076574.1 coordinate 944,933,132, forward strand.
TATCATGATAAAACCATCCTCTTCAAGGAAGCCGTGAGGACCCCCGCATGGGTAGGATGCCATGGTGGAAGAGTATGATTGATCGGGCCGGGAACAATGCAGCTGAGATTGTCCCAAGGCTGGAAGGGAAATCAGTGGTAGGTTCGCGATTGATCTACAAAGTGAAGCAAGCTACTGATGGGAGCATTGAGAAGAATAAGGAAATATTTGTTGCCCAGGGCTTCTCACAGATCGAGGGGATCAACTATGAAGAAACCTTTGAACCTGTCGCAAGGTATTCTTCCATACGGACCATCCTTGCTCTCTCAGCGCAGATGGGTTGGCACATTCATCAGATGGATGTGAAGAATGTGTTCCTCAACAGAATCATTGAGGAGGAGGTGTACATTGAGCATCCTGAAGGATTCAAAATATTCAGTAGTGATTCACATGTGTGCAGGCTCAAAAGAGCGGTGTATGGGTTGAAACAAGCACCTCGTGCTTGGTACACATGGATAGACAGTTATTTCACCGGACTTGGTTTTTCCAAGAGTGAGGCGGATCCAAACCTATACCAGATTGTGGTGAAGGGTAAGCTTTTGATCATTGTGATTTATGTAGATGATTTAATACTAACGGGTGATGAACTGTTGATACACTCATCTAAGGCGTATCTTGCAAAGGAGTTTGAGATGAAGGACTTGGGCCTCCTTCATTATTTTTTGGGATTGGAAATTTTGCAGTGGAAGGGTGGACTATTTGTGTCTCAAGGCAAGTATGCCTAGGAGATACTAGAGAAGTTCAACATGCAAGGCTGCAAGCCTATCAACACTCCTCTTCTTGGTGGTTGGAGGAAAGAGGATGCTACATCGGAAGAGGTAGTGGATGCCACTATTTATCGACAGTTGGTTGGTTCTCTCATGTATTTGGTCAATACATGACCGGAAATATGCTATGCTGTTAACCAACTTTCACAAGCTATGGTTAAGCCTACCAAGCTCTTTTGGAAGGCAGGCAAGCATGTCCTGAGGTATCTCAGGGGCACATCGAGATATGGATTGTGGTACAAAAAGTCAGATGAGTTGAAGCTGCATGGATTCATGGATGCAGATTGGGCAGGGAGCCCAATGGATAGAAAGAGCACATCTGGAGGGATATTCAGTATTAGGTCTACAGTAGTTTCTTGGTACAGCAGGAAATAGAGATCCATGGATTTCAATTCAGCGGAGGCCGAGTACATGGCAACAATTTTGACTGCATGTGAGGCTATCTGGATGAGGAAGATCCTGGTTGGTTTGTTCGGTTCACATTTAGATCCTACAGTGATACATTGTGATAATCAGAGTTGCATTAAACTCTCGATTAATCATGTGTTTCATTATAGATATAAACATATTGATATCCGGTATATCATATCATAGATTGTGTGCAACAGAAGATCATGTTTCTTTAGTACATTCCTACGGAAGATCAGGATGCATATATTCTGACGAAGGCACTCACCAGGAGAAAATTTGAATACCATAGAGGCAGGATCGAGGTGAAGGATAATCCCTATCTTGTTGAGAGGGAGTGTTGAGATTCAACAATATGATGAGCTTAGTGAAATGAGTCACCTTCACTAAGTGGGCCCACAGGCTATTTTTAGGTGCAAGTCTATTTATTTTTAGGTATGTCGATCATATTCTATGGCAGCAATGACACTCTTCGTGGGATGTTGGTAAAGGGGCCCGTGTAGATGGATTTATATTTTTAGACATATTGGACATAATCTATTTTTAGATTGATAGTCTAAAAATAGATATGTCGAATATTATTAGCTCTTAATAATATTTGGACTCTAAACATTATCTTATTCTCTTGGAGCACTTCAGTTAAATGCATAGATGTGGCACAGGAGCTGACAGAAGGAATTACGCTATTCCTGAGGGTTTACTGGAGCTATTGCATGGAGGACTTCAGTTAGAACTCATGTGACAGAGTTTGGTGGAGTTGTAGAAGTAGTTGGTCGAGTTGTGTTCAATTTAACTCAATTAGACTCAGTTGAGCTAGTTGTATCTAGTATAACTGAATGATACACTAGTGAGAGTGGTGTGAATTAATTAATAATTAATTCACTAAATAATAACTCATTAATCAACCGAAGAATACATCAGTTAACTACAGTGCATGGATAGTTTCAGTGGATACCAGTGGAGGGATAGGTGAAAGAGCAGGTTGACTATCAGTTGTGACTATAGTGTTGCATGATTTGAAACACACAGTGATTGGATATTCCAATGAGGATTACATGAGCAAGGCTGAACCAATTCGAGTTCATTCAAATCCATTCTTCAGCAGTGATTATGCAGTAGAGGCACGTTAGCAGGTGGCAAATATCGGTGGATGGATTTGCTAGATCGGGCCCGATTAGTGTGTAGCGATTGTATTGTACTGAGAGATTGATATGATCAGCTTTTTATGAGGATTGTTACATGATCTCTATGATATCTATTATATACATATATTTGGGGTTTTTAGCTTCAGGCTTTCCCGTTAAAACACTGTGTTCATATGTGTGAATTTTTATGGTTTCAATGTGTGCATGCAATTGATTTAATTTCTGCATATGATGATCAATAGTAGAAGAGATTATGTATTGTGCATGAAGTTGAAATAGTGTGTGATCAGGAGAATCTTGGATGTATAACATATCAGTTATATAATTTCTATAAGAATCGAATATAGGGGAAACTGCTGACACTCTCAATATGAATGATGAGCAACCTGAATTGTTGTTTAGTCCAGAAGTAGATGGTAAGTTACAAGAAGGAGCAGTCCCTCCTTTCTATGTCACCTTAAACATACATGATAAAATCCTACATAATTCTATGTTGGATTCAAAGGCTTCACACAACTTAATGCCCAAAGCTGTAATGGAAAAGTTAGGTCTTGACATCACTAGGCCCTACAAAGATCTATACTCATTTGATTCAAGTAAAGTGAATTGTTTAGGTCTCATCAAGGACCTGTGTGTAACTTTGTCTCAAATCCCAGCCAAAAGCCTAGTTATGGACATTGTCATAGCAAACATTCCTCCAAAATATGGCATGCTTTTATCACATTATTGGGGAGCAAAGTTATAAGGAACTCTTCAACTAGATATGAATTTTGCTACAAGGAACTCTTCAACATTGTTTTTAAGGCCTTTTCTTTGAAGTTTACTAATTAGGGTTTGGCTGAAGAAGTTTATGGTTTGCCCTGTCCTTTGGTCCATCTTGAATAGTCTCTTTGAAGGTATTTTATAGTTTGATTAAGGAATTTAGGAGTTCCCTTCTCTTTAATCATTACTAATGTGTTATCTTACATGTTTTCTTTCTCTGAAGGTGAATAACTAGAGAATTTAGGAGTTTCCTGCTCTCTACGGTTTGCTGGATTGTTGTTTCTTAAGTTTACTTGGTGAAGTTTTACCAGAGAAGTTTATGGTGTGCCCTCTCCTTTGGTTATTTCTTAAGCATAGTGAATCTAGAAGGCCCTTCTTGTTAAAGGATTCTTAATTTTCCTTTAAACCTACTATGTTCACAAATTTAATGTTCATCTCACTCACATAAGCTACTAAGATCCATTTTCCTTTGTTAACTTGCAATATGAAACACCCTTGATTCATTGTTGTTATTTTTTAAGCCTTTCACTAACTCCATAGCCCAATGGTTTGAATTCCTCTTATTCTATATGTTCTACTTGACAACCTACGCAACCAAAAAAACAAAACAAACAAACCCTATCACTTTAACTAGCCTAAAATCAGCATCCTAAAAAACATACAAGTCATACCTTTTATACAAATATAGAGAGAGCCCTCTCTGAGTCTAGGAAGGCTAGGTCCTAGGACTCCAAAGTTGGTTTGATGTTACCCTTGTCTATTTTTTCATTGCCAATCTGCCAAATTACAGGGACCTAACATTAATGGCGATCACGGTGGGACTGAGTAAGTAACAGCTTAAATATTCCTTCAAAACTCAAATATCCCCTGTCAAACTTAGATAAATCAAGTATTAGCCAAAAAATATATCTGGTTGATTTGCCATACTAGAATAATGGTGAACATACTGGGGAACACTCATTGAAAATCTTAGTGTTACATAAAGAACTCAGAAAACCCAAAAATATCTCTAGATTGGTATCCAATTGTTGATGGTGGACAACAAACAAATCTTCAAAACAATTAGCATCATCCACTTGGTGACTCCACTGGTTTTCTAGTAGACCTCATGACTCAACTGTTTCTCACAGACTCCCCTGGGAATGCATTAATCAATCCTAATAGTATAAAACCCAGCCACATACAGTGTGAATTCAATAATATTTTAGATAGGTATGTTTTTCAAAACTCTTACAACCTTTTTGCCTCTCTGTGTTGTGGGTCTGAAATATGGTTGTTGGGCCTTGAAATTGTCATTCACTTCCATAAAATTTTCACTTATATTTCCATATTACCACCTTCACTCCACCTCCATTTCATTACATTTACCTTACCATTACCACTATTGGGTTACATTTATGTTTTTCCAAACTTTATTAATTCTTAGCATTTTTAAGTGAATTTATGGTTAAAAATTAGAAAATAATGTGCGTATGCTTATACCTAACAAGTGGGATGAGATTGTTGCTATGTGTAGGTCAAAAGGAAGCTTCTAAAAGGCTTTTATGTGGCCTCCCAAAACCAAATTCGAATTTGAGTGTAGAATATCATGGGATCATGAGGATATGTGTCTCATTTCCTATTTGTATTGAAACTCTAAGAAGACAAGTGTCTTATCATTTCCTATTTTGATTGTAACTCTAGAGATATAGGGAGAGATTCATGGACTCTCATTAATGAGATAACTTATCATAGTTTTTTATAAATAGGGGAATCTTTATCTTATCAATATATATGTGAAAAATAGGAGAAAACGAGAAATAATTATAGAATATTTTGTAACAAGGTTGAGATGGAATGGGATGTAAAGTGAAGAGCTATTGATGTAATGAGATTAGGAGTGTAGATTTCCATTATGTAAGTTGTGAGTTTATCAATAAAGAAAGTTCTTTTCTATTATTGAGTTTCAGAATGTGAAGTTTTGCGAGTTGGAATGCTATTGGATAATGGAAGGGCCCCCATCAACCATTTGCATCCCTTTATAAATTTGTAAGATTAATTAGTTATTTTTACTTGGATTCATGAAAATAGTTTAGTTTTCCATTGCAATTGTTATTTTATTTTCACATGTAGATTTACTTCATTGTGTAATCTTATGTTTCCTAATAAGCATCTCAAGGAAGTAGTGTCTTATCTATTTTCCAAAATTGGATTGCTTTGGAGCAATAAGAATTCACAGTTATCTAGTTTTCTTTATTGTTTTGCCATTTATTTTCTTAGAATATGATTGTCAATTAACTGTGTTCATGGATGTTCCTAAAAATCATTTCAAGATTATGATGATCCTAAATTGAATGGTTGAATGTCTAAATCATACAATGATTGAATTTACTCAGCACATTGTTATTTACTTTCTAGGAATTTAGAAACTAAGGTGTAATTGACTTCTTAAACAACACTTCAAGAGGGTAATGCTTCATAATGAATGATTGAAGAAAGTCAAATATACATTAGTTGTTTGTGCTTTCACATTTTGTTTTCAGATCCTAACTTGGTTGTATCACTGATATTCCTAACGATCATTCCAAGAATATTGATTTAGTCATACTTCCTAAATTGGATGATTGAATGTTTAATGAATGCAATTAATGAGTTACCTTTTGCATGATTTATTTGATTTTCTAAATCATCGGGTGTAATTAGTTACTTAAACATTACTTCAAGAAGGTCACTCTTTACAAATTGAATAATTGGAGTAACTAAATACATCTTTGATATTTTCATTTTCATTCCTTGTTTTTTGTTCTAGGACCTTAGCAGACTAAAGTACAAACAGTTGCTAAACTCCATCTCAATAGGGTCATGCCCAACAATTGAATGTTGAGATAACTGAAGTTACAATAGTTAATTCATTTTCTGCTTTCATTTAAGATAAGCATTGTAATTTTAAGTTTTATAAATAGATCCATGGAGTAGGATTAATAAACAGAATATATAAATAATTTGATTATCAAAATAGGCCTTAACTAGCCCTTAGCTTTTGGTTTTCTTTTATGAAAAATAGAATAGTTTTAGTACACTTCCTTTTCTTCCTTCTAAAATTAATTTAGATTCACTTAAGTCTTTCCATAGTTTTAGATTAACCATCTTTAGATCTCAATGAACAAAAACCCCCCTAAAAACAACACAAAACACAAAACAACGAAGTAAGGAATAGGTTTCTTAAGCACATATGGTGCACCACACTTCACTAGTTTACTAACCCTGGTCGATAATTTATGTTAGCAATTTAGGACAATAAATTGACTCAACATTTTGGCGCCGTTGCCGGGGAAGTGTAATTAGGAGACCTTATTTCTTACATCTAAAAAAAACTCAATTAATAATTTCTCGATTATGCTCTCCTCCTACGCTTTCTGTGATCTAGATGATCAGAAAAAGAATTTGTATATTAATAAAAAAATAAAAATAAAAATAAAAAAAATATTTAGCTACGGAATGTAATTCCACAGGTAAAATTTTGTTTTCATCATTTCATTTGATTTAATTTTACAATAAACTTTAAAATTAAAAAAAAAAAAAAAATTCAATAAATTGTTTTGTTTAATAAAATATATATGTATATTTTTAAATCTTTGAAAATATAATATATATAATTTTATTAAAAAATGAATTAAAAATAAAAAATAAACAAAAATGAACTTGTCATATTTTTCTTTATTAATAAATTTTAATAAAGAAAAAAAATCAGTAAATTCCATTTTCTTTATTGATAATTTATTTTTAATAAAGAAAATTAAAAAATAGAAAAAAAATAGCAAAACAATAAAACAAATCAATAAAGAACTAAACGTAAACAAAAAACCAACACAATTGGCCCTTAGGCTTGGTTTGATATGAATGGTTGCTGAAATTTTGATAAAGGCATCAAGTGTTGCTTGAGGAACAACCAAAGAATAAGGAAAAGATGCAGCGCTCGACATCAAAGTCCAGAATTTGCTCAGTGCTGGCAAAAATCAGGAATCGCATTGAAGTCGGCGAGAAGACTGTTGGCAATATGATGCAGAGTGTTGTCCTTGATGGCAACCCACTGAATGAAGATGAAGACATGAGAATGTTGGCAGGTGTTGTCCTTGATGGAAATCCACCTGATGAAGTTATTCTTGACCTAATGGACTTGGTAAATGATGTAAATATGATATGAAATGATGTTTGTTAGCAATATGATGAAGATGATGGCAGCTTACTTGATGAAGTTGTGCTTGATAGAATATGTCTTGATGAACTAAATCTGATGTATCTACAGTGAGTACACATATAATGAAGAAGAATTCAAGATGTGCTAAATCTATGGTGAGAAGAGTATGTCTCTGCCATGCGCATTGTCTGAACCCAGCTCACGTATGCACGCGGAAAAAAGAACGTGCCAAGTAGCGTATGGGAAAAGCTCAAAAATAGAAAAAACCAAAACTACCATCCCCTCGACTCCATTGTATTGGGTAATGATTCGTCTAAATGACCCCGTCCAGGAATACCATCAGAAGTAATGTGGTTTTGGCTCATGGTATTGAAAAAGGGTAAACCTATATAAGGAGAAGAAATTCATTGTGCAAAGGATGAGGGTAAGGGAAAGATGTCTGAGCTTGAATGAATACTTCTTTGTGAAGTATATCTATATGGAAAGGGTAAAGGTTTGATATGAATCTATGATGCCCCAATAAAGAAATGATGAAGAAGGGAATCTAGATCTGGAATGTATTTTGTATCTGCTAGATCTCTTTATGGAAGGATTAGATCTGAGATGAGGCGAACATCTGTCTGAAGTGAAAGGGTGAATCTGAATTGAATATCTGATCTGAAGAAGTATGCTGCTCTATAATGGTTGAAGATATATATGCTAGTTCGCGCAGAGGAAGCGCGTATATAGGTGGATTCGCTGAAGAGAAAGCGCGTATGCGCAATGAAATGAGCTCTATACTATGTAAAAAATTATACGCTAGTTTATGTGAACGGAAGCACATATATATGCGACATCAATGAAAGGAAAGCGCGTATGCAAACTAGGTCACTGGGGCGCAAGGGGTCCAAATGTCCTGACTGCCTGACAGGTTATCATGGTCTCAGGAATGATGTATTCTACAGTTCTGGGTTGTTTGAATTGATAAGTTTCAGTTTGATGTATGATTGCGCTTAAATGTATGGAGTGGGTCCACTCTGAAAATATAATGAAATGTGGTCTGTAAGTGGTGTCCTAAAGGAAGCTTTGGATCCAGTGTGAAAATTGATGAAACGTGGTCCATAGAGGTGCTGAGGGTTGTAGCCTTCAGTCAGGGGGTTGTAGCTCCCTTCCGGTGTGAGGCACTCAAATCACAAAGGGGTCGTAGTTCTCCAGGTAGGCCGGTAAACGCAGTCGTGGGGTTGAGCTCCTTCCAGAGAGGTCAAGAACGAGCTGTGGGTGCCCGCGTGTCGGTAGGAGTCTCGCACCCGCCACATATGTTGTAAGATGTTTTCTATAATAAAATATTGAAGGCTGAGCAACCTACGTGTTTTTCCGACTTGGGTTTCCACCTAAAATTCCGTGTTCATGTGTGATGCTTTGTGTGATGGTTTATTCTGTTGTTACTACACATGTTTACTGCTAACTTAACATCAGATGAATGAATATTGCAAAGAACTAAGTTAATAAATATCTGCATATTTATATCTATTCTAATACGCAAGTTGTATGAAGGATATCTGCATGCATACGCGAGTTTACTAAAGGAAAGTAGCGTATGGGTTTTAGAGAGTGAAAAAGTAAATTTTTTTGAATATGCAGTAAATGTTGATTCACCCCCCCCGCCTCTCAGTATTTTTCCCAACAATTGGTATCAGAGGAGGTTCTTCTGCAGAAGCTTGATCGCTTGAAGGAGATCCGTCGCAATGGGAATTCAAGAAGGAGTGATGTCTATAAAGCCACCTCTATTCAATGGAAGCAATCTGATATTCTCTGGAAGGTACGAACAAAATCATATCTGCAAAGTCTTGGTGCAAATGTATGGGCAATCGTGGAAGAAGGTTATCAATATCCGACAAGTATTCCTACTGATTCAGCAGAAAGGAAGAAGTATGAAATCAATGCCAAAGAAGTGAATGTCTTATTAGGAAGCATGTATGAATCAAAATTTGCTAAAGTGATGCAGCTACATTTAGCAAAAGAAATATGGGACAAAATCATTCTGAGCTATGAAGGAGATACAAAGGTAAAAAGTGCCAAACTCCAAACTCTTAGAATTGAATATGAAAATTTGAAGATGCACAGTGATGAAAGTGTTGCCAGTTTCTTTCTCCGTCTAGATGATATTGTAAATCGGATCAGAAATTTGGGTGAAACCATAACGGATACTACTCTGGTGGAAAAAGTCTCAAGATCCTTGACTTCAAGATTTGATTCTAAAGTTTCAGCTATTGAAGAAATGCAAGATCTGCAAACTCTTACTATTGTTCAATTACATGGTATTTTGACTCCTTTTGAAATGAGACAAGGAGGTCCTTCTCAAATCATAGAAGTTGCTTTTAAGGTGTCTGCAAAAGGAAAGGAAAAGGAAGTTGTCAAAGAAACCAGCTATATATCCGAAGAAGAAGAAGCGAATTTTGTGAGAAAACTCCAACTAGGTACTGGAAGATTCAAAGGTAAGCTTCCCTTCAAATGTTAAAAGTGTAGGGAAAGCTGGTCAATATGCCGCTAAATGTCCTTATAGAGAAAACATGGTAAAGGGAAACAATTTGAAAAGAGGAAGAAGATATGCAAATGAAGATGATGATGAAGTGTCCAAAGGAAGATGAAGAAGATTTTGACCTATGATCTGAAAGTACTCATGGCAAAGAAGCAAAAGAAGAAGGCTACTCGAAACAAGAAGATATCTCAGAAAACTTGTATAGCAAAAATTGAAGAAGATGAATCAGATAGTGATTGGGGTCCTTGTAATACTCATCTTTGTGCAAACAATAGTGAAGATAGTGAAAGTAAAGTTGTGGATCTAAAAGAAGCTATCAAGATCAAAGTTGAAGAACAACAAAAAGAAATTGATAAAAAAGATTCTATCTACAAAGAGACGATCTCTCAAATGAAAGATCAAATAGAAATGCTGAAAGGACATGTGGACAAGTATCAAAGGTTTTATACTTATGCATCCAATCGAATTAAAAGCCTAGAAGCAGAAATCAACGATCTAAATGTAGATCTCGAAGAATCAAGCAAGAAGAATGAAGGTCTTGAAGCTGGAATCATCTCTCTACAAGAAGATCTTGAAGCATCAAGTAAGAAGAATGAGGAACCTCTACAATCATTTGAAAAGGAAGGACTTGAAGCGTAAATCATCTCTCTCAAGAAGATCCGGAAAATCAAATAAGAAGAATGAAGAGCTGCAACAAACATGTGAAGGAAATGAAGATTGGTTGAAAGAAGAGATTCTAAATCTGAAGGATCAAGTTGAAGATGGAAGAAGAAAAGAAGAAAGTATGACAAAGCAATGTCAAGCCTTGGAGGTTGAGGTAAACATTCTCAAAGGTAAATTAGAGGAAAAGGTTAAACTTTTGAGGTTTCATGATAGTACTAACATTTTGGACAATATTCTGAGTAATCAAAGGTCTCCTGCTATCAAACATGGTCTTGGTTTCCATGAAACCGTTAAAGGAGAATCTAGCTCACAAGGAAGTGCCAAAAATTCAGAGGATGTCAATGCAAAACCTGAAGTGTTGAAAGAGACAAAAGCTCAACCAACGATGATGAAATCTCAAAGGAAATCTACTAATAATGTTGAATGCTTAAATGTCATAATTATGGGTATGTTATAAAGAATTATGTGAGCAGATCATTTCAGCCTCAAACAGACAATTCCTACATAGAAAGGTACTCTGGTTTCTTCAAGGGATATTGTTTTTCATGTAACAAGTATGGACATAAAGCAGCTGATTGTAAAAGAAGGAATATTAGAAATACTCATTATGATTCTTATGATTATTTCTCTAGACACATGAGATGTTATTCTTGTAACAAGTATGGACATGTAGAAAAGGAATGCAGGTTGAACAGATCTGAGAAAGTGGAAAATTTTCAGCACATAGTTAGGAAGTTCAAGCAAATTTGGAAAAAGAAGGAGGACCAGTCAGAAACGTAGGGAATACTGACTCTACTGCAGTCCTCCGCTTCTGAAGCTCACTTCTCTTATTGACTGCTGGAATGATGTGGGATACATTATGAGATTTAGTAATGTATCGTCACAGGGGGAGCAATGTATGATGACTCTCATGATTGATTTGATTACTCTGGTTATGTTTATTTCTAACAGAACATCTGCTATGAAGAAGACAGGTACAGGAAGTACAAGTTCAGGGGGAGATGAAGGAATGTGAAAAATTTCTATACTTCACTTTCCATACGTGGGTTAGATAAACAAAAGTCGCGTATATACACGAGTTCCAGCAGACACAGTCGCGTATGCATTATGATAAGAGAATTGGGATGACAGCTGAAGATCAGGAGTAGAGGTTGAGGGGGAGCATCAATCTGACTGTTAATAACTGTATTATTGACTCAGTATCAGCTTAGTTGCTCAGTTCTAAATTATGATGATATGATACTTGGTTTCTTATGTTGAAGATTATGGATGAGTCCTGTTTTATTTTTGATGAAGAGTATTCATTGCTGAGATAAAAGTCTTATAATTCAGAGATAAGGACAGATCATGCATGGAATTGCTGATTATTTGCTGATGAACGTATTCAGGTTGCACAAGTTAAGGAAGAGCACTGGTTCAGGGGGAGCAGCAGGTTGAATACTAATGATTGCATTGTTGGCACTATGACTGCTTATTATTTGATTATTGTGATACTCATGCTCAAATGATGATGACTTGGTATATGGTTTATTATGATGAGATTTTGATCCCTGGTTACTGAAAAGTATCTTTTGTGCTCACACATGGATGAGTTGGAAGTCGTTTGATTCAGAAGTAAATCATGCAGAGTTTGGTACTATGGTTGAGATCTTTTGCCTACATATGTTACTTCACGTTAAATCTTGAAGTTCTTGATGATATTGGACCACATGGATGATTTTTTGACACATATTTGAAGATGTTGTTCTGGTATGATAATCTCTCTTGGAAAGATTGCATTGATGCTGCAAAGAATCTGAAGGCTTGGTTCCTAATGTGCTTATGCTACAACCGTTGGATGACGCTTGAAGACACAACTACACGGTTCTATCTATCTGTAGTCCAGGTAAGCATTCAAATATCTCAGAAAGAAGTTGAACACTGTCTTTTCCTCACAGAGGATCAGATCTGGTCAAAATATAGAAGATGGTATTGGATACGCGGGTTGCCTGAAACACAGTCGCGTATATACGCGAGTTCCTTCACATAAAACCGTGTATGTCTGATTGCTGACAAATTTTCTGTTTGGAGTCAGCTTTCTTCAGCATAGCTGCAATGCTGTTTGGTATCTCTGATACTGTTTGGTACCTCTGGTGGTGTTCCGGTTCTCATAATTCTATTTCTAATGATTTGATGAAGATGCTTTGATGATTTGTTGGTGAAAGTGTTCAGGATGCACAAACTAAGGGGGAGCCTTAGTCATATGAAAAGGATGCTTGGATGCACAGATTGTGAGAGGTATATAGCTATTTGAGTATAGCCATTGTGGTATTGTGATGGTTCTGAAATATGTTCTCTTTCTTGAGGACTTTTTGGTATTAGTCATGTAAAGTCATATTTGTATTTTTGATGAAAAGGTCATGTTGGGACTCATGATGTAAAATCTGTAATATTCAGTCATGTATGAACTTGTCAAATTTTGTAAACCCACTTGGTTGGGTAGCTGAATTGAAATGTGTAAACCCACTTGGTTGGGTACTTGAGTCTTATATGTAAATCCACTTGGTTGGATAGTTGATGTAAGTATGAGTCTTTGGTGATAGGAAGTTCATAGAGTCATGTACTTTATTGAAAATATGTTAGAAGATTCAGCATGAACTCAGGGGGAGCTTGGTCACTTCAGTATATCAGATCTGCAGAACAGGGGGAGAGTGTGTTGGTTTTGATCCGCCCTTTTCCCTTGATGTCAAAGGGGGAGAGTGACATGGTGTTTGAATGAAGAGAAAGAATGCTGTCAAAAATGGGGAGAGTGACATGGTGTCATTATATTCTTAATATACCTATCTGTTGTGATGATCAAACACCATTGTGGTTGCCATCAAGTCCAAAGGGGGAGATTGTTGGAAATATGATGCAGAGTGTTGTCCTTGATGGCAACCCACTAAATGAAGATGAAGACATGAGAATGTTGGCAGGTGTTGTCCTTGATGGAAATCCACCTGATGAAGTTATTCTTGACCTGATGGACTTGGTAAATGATGTAAATCTGATATGAAATGATGCAATATGATGAAGATGATGGCAACTTACTTGATGAAGTTGTGCTTGATATAATATGTGATGAACTGTCGATGTATCTCTGGTGAGTGAGTCTGAAGGCAATGAAGAAAGGAATTCAGCATGTGCTAAATCTATGGTGAAGAGGGTATGTCTCAAGGCATACGCGGATCTGTCTAAGGGAAGTCACGTATGCACGCGGGAAACAACGTGCCAAGTCGCGTCTGGGCAAAAGCACTCAAAAGAAAAACCAGGGGTAACCACCATGGTATTGACCCATTGTATTGGGTAATGATTCGTCTATTATTAGATCTAGGAATACCATCGGAAGTAATAAGGTTTGGCTCATGGTGAAAAAAGGGTAAACCTATATAAGAAAGAAATTCATTGTACGGAAGTGATGAGTGTGGGTGCAAGATGTCTGAGCTTGAATGAATACTTCTCTCTGAAGGATATCTGAATGGAAAGGGTTACAATTGAATGATCGATCTGAATATATGATGCACCAATGATGAAGAAGGGGATCTAGATCTAGATCTGGAATGTATTTTGTATCTGCTAAACCTGTTTATGGAAGGCTTAGATCTGAAATGAGGCGAACATCTGTATGAAGTAAAAGGGTAAATCTGAATTGAATATCTGATCTGAAGAAGTATGTTGCTCTATAATGGTTGAAGATATATACGCTAGTTCGCCGCAGAGGAAGCACGTATATACGCGGCTTCGCTGAAGAGAAAGCGTATCTTATTAGTATATCTGAAGTATCTGGCTTGTTTTTATGTGAACGGAGACGCGTGTCTGCGACATGAAGTGACGCGTATGCGAGCTAGGAGTTTCTTCGAAGCAAGAAGTCTGAAATGTCACAATCTGTTACTGTACATATTTACTGTATACGTGAATGATGTATTCTACGATTCAAGGTTTCTGAATTGATATTTTCATTTGATGTATGATTGAGCTTAAATGTATGGAGTGGGTCCGGTCTGGAAATATGATGAATTGTGGCCTGCAAGTTGTGTTCTATTAAAGTGGTTGGATCCAGTGTGAAAATTGATGAAGCGTGGTCCAAGGTGGTGCTGAGGGTTGTAGCCTTCAGTCAGGGGGTTGTAGCTCCCTTCCAGGAGAGGCTGGTAAACGAGATCAGGGGGTCGTAGCTCCCTTCCAAGTGAGGCTGGTAAACGAGTCGGGGGGTTGGAGCTCCCTTCCAGGAGAACATTAGCAATGTAATTGGGTGCACCAACGTCTTTGGTATGAGTTGCACCTGACACATATGTTGTAAGATGTTTTCTCTATAATAAAATATTGAAGGTTCAGGCTCCTTCCTGTGTGGTGGTTTCCTCGACAGGTTTCCACCTAAATCTGGTGTTCATGTGTGATGCTTTGTGTGATAGTTTATTGGTTGTTCTTCACACATGACTTACTACTTGTTAACATAACATTAGATGAATGAATAGGTAAAGAACTAAGTTAATAAATATACGCATGGCTAAGTCTGCGCTAATACGCGAGTTGTATGAAGGATATACGCGTGTATATGAGAGTTTACTAAAGGAAAGTAGCTTATGGCTTTTAGAGAGTGAAAAAGTAAAATTTTTTGAATATGCAGTAAATATTGATTCACCCCCCCCTCTCAGTATTTTTCCCAACAAAGACTTTGGCTGAGAGGTTGGAAAAATTACAAGTGGGTGTCGTTTGAATGGGCCGACATTGTCACGAAGCTCATATTTTATCCTTACAATTCCAAGTCTGTGGCCAGTTGCTGGCAATGGCGATGGGATGAATAACTCTTCGTTTGCATGGCCATTAGTGGTCGCAAGGAACCATTTAAATGACTTTCAGAGCCCCACAACTTCCATTCCAAGAAATTGAGGATAGAGAATGATTTCGAATTTAAATCCAATGCATTGGTGGCAAGAAAAAACAAACTTGATTTTCTGGATTATTTTGATTCTGTAATCCCTTAAAATATAGCCATAGCAAATCATTTTATTCACCAGAAATCGTTTTCATTGCCAGAAATCGTTTTTTTACACGTGATTGTAAAACACAAATTCTGAGCAAACCAAGGTGAATTTGAAAAATCCATGACACGAGTTTTTCGGGAACAGGGGAAATTTAGTAACCCATAAATATTTTTCTATATTTCGAAATCGTTAGAGAGAATTTTACAGTTCTTCAGAGCCCTATTTTGTTGTCTGCGTGAAAAAAAAAAAATGATTTTTATATATACACTGTGAACGGTTTCAATAAGGTGGGAGAATGCAAATCAAAATGAAATTATGTTGTGGCATTCAAACCATACTCTCGAGGTGGATGAATTCAAATCAAATTCTTCTTAATCCACATGATTTTGTCCTGTCTATGTGTTGAGCATTCATTAATTGTCCTTACTGTATATGTTGTTTAGAAGTGTCATTTCTATGCGTGTTGCAAAGAGGTAGGTTATGAGCTTGGCAACCTGGATGCGACAATGATTTTGCAAAGACCGAAACCTAGTCCCCATAAGAAATCTATAATAAGAAACCTTTGTGCATTTCTCAGGGATCATTCTTCTCTATTAAATGTCAAAGCTAGGACTCATGAGAAAATTGACAATCTTGGCAAGAATCGCAGTATTGCTGCCCACACAGTGGTTCTTATAATGAAGAAATATTTGGATTTCCATCTACATAGTTAAATGTTGAACATTGAGTGTAAAATTGTGTTTCTTCCGGAAGAGGCAACATAATGTTTCTACATTATGCATAAATGGCAATAAGGTTTATTTTTATTAAAAAAAAAAAAAATTCTAAATTGCAAAATCTCTCACTGTTTTTCCTTTTGTTGTCTTTATTGGATTATCACAATACCATTGCTTGTTCCTCACTTCTTTGGGTAGGTAACATTCTCTATTTGTGACGTTGATTGAGGTTTAATTCTTAATCAAATATATTTTCCATAAAAATAAAAATAAAAAAATTTATTAATATATATATTTTGGAAGGTATTGATGAATTTTGGATTGATGATGAAAAATGTATAGCTAAATTTCTTTTCAAGATTTTTAGCTACATAAATTGTGCACATTCTACAGTTATGCACGTTCCGCAGCTAGGAAGCAATTATGCAGCTGAAAAACTTCGTTGTTTCACCCAAATTATAAACTAGCCTAACTTTCTTATTTGACATCGGATTTCGATGATTCAAAAATCGTTGGAAAGATTTTGACAAGATATACGTAATGAGAAAACTATAATCAAATTTTGAAACATAAAAAAAATGAAGAAACTGATGAAAAGACACAATAGGTAACTTGAGGCACTAATTTCGAAACAAGTATAGATTTTGTTGGTTTTCCTCCGTGAACTTGTTTTATTAGTACCAATTCTATTTTTTTGCGTAAATTTCATAACCAGAGAGATATATCACCTCTCTCTTTTGATAATCTTACATTCCATTGTAGAAGAAGTACTAGTTTTATTTTTCAGTTTCCAGGAGGAAGGACAGATGAATAAAAGTGAATAGTGTCTCTCAAAGACTACATTTCTTTTACAAGAAGATGATCAGCAACAAAGAAAGAAACATCAATGCATGAACACATGCTAATGTAAATAAGATCCAACACTTGAAAGCCTTTCATACGCAAGTGTCTCTATTGCATCCATGCTTCCTCAGTTAAAAAAAAAAATTCACCTCATTCCCCTTTACATTA
The DNA here is from genome assembly GCA_034641835.2 of Pinus albicaulis. Lineage (NCBI taxonomy): Eukaryota > Viridiplantae > Streptophyta > Pinopsida > Pinales > Pinaceae > Pinus > Pinus albicaulis. The sequence goes on from CM076574.1 coordinate 944,950,338, forward strand.
GCTATTTCATTTCTACTTAGTCATTAAATAAAATCCTCGTCTCATTTTCCCTCACTGCTCATTTTTTTCCCCAGTCGTTATATTTTCCTGCCCATCTTTCACTAACCTAGCAATAAAACCATTCAACTCATCTACAAAGCTGATTCATTTCATTTCCATTTTCATTCTGTCAAATAAACCTTGATCCACTGCAAAAAATTTCATCCATAGTCCTTCAAAAAAAATTATTCTTTTGTGCTTGCATTAGATGATGGAGGATTCCTTAAGGCCTCCCTTCTAACAAGTCTTGGCCTATCGACATCAGCACATTATCTAGGTCCAAGACTAGAGTCCTTATTAGTACCTTGAGGCTTGTATGCATTAATAACAAGTTCTCTCGCTGAAAATCATGGGAATACATCAATGTCCCTTGATCGCCAGATCTTGCAATTGGCTCAACATCAACCAATCTATTCGCACTTTGCAAGATGTACTTAGGTACCTTGGCACTCATTGACATCAATGGTGAGTTTTCCTCACATTGGTTAATGACATTCATCAATGGTCAGTAATCCAATGACTTCTCTTCATGCTTGACATCAACACATTTATTCACATGACTAGAATTGTACCATCAGATTTTGTAACTATTGAAGACTACATCAATTTAGTAGTTTGCAATAGGAATCAATTTGTATCAATAGCAATAAAGATCCCAATATTATCATCAGCACAAAGAGAACAAAGAAGCAGATCAAATTCTTTTGTTTTACATACTTCATGATCCAATAGAATCAACAACCACACTCTTCAGTACACACATGCAACTCATCCATTTCCAAAGGGTAAGTTAAGGCACGTCATTTTCTAACTTTTTACCATAGAATTCCTTGAAAAGCTAGAATGATAATTTTTGTAAAAAACATTTCTCTTCTTCATTTCATAAAATTTCCAATACCATCTGTTGGGGGCAGGGGGGGGGGAATACATTCATATTTATACTTTTCCATGTTCATATCACATTCTAAAGCCCACATACTTCCAAAAGATATTAACTATTACATTATTATTATGAGCATACAATGGATTTTCAAAAGTACTCAAAAGATAATTGGATACAAACACAATCATGGTTGTTGCACAAGAAACAACCATGATGCAATCCAATAAAGATATACTTTGCAATAAAAATCAAATTATCATTATGCAAAGATCAAAGGTAAAAAATGAATGCAACAACAAAATATGGTTGTAACACAAGAACCAACCATGTTGCAATTCAAGTAAAACACTTTGCAGAAGTACGAAGTTATCAAATGATATCACGCAAAGCTAAGCCAAAGCTCAAGGATAAAAAAGAATTAATGTAATAGAATGCACGAGGACATGCAATAGCTTCAGTTGGGAGGTATGTTGGGCCTTGAAATTGTCATTCACTTCCATTACATTTTCACTTATATTTCCATATTACCACATTAAATCCTCCTCCATTTCATTACATTTACCTTACAATTACCACTATTGGGTTACATTTATGTTTTTCCAAACTTTAATAATTCTTAGCATTTTTAAGTGAATTTGTGGTTAAAAATTAGAAAATAATGTGCATATACTTATACCTAACAAGTGGGATGAGATTGTTGCCATGTGTAGGTCAAAAGGAAGCTTCTAAAAGACCTTTATGTGGCCTCCCAAAACAAAATTCGAATTTGAGTGGAGAAGATCATGGGATCATGAGGATATGTGTCTCATTTCCTATTTGTATTAAAACTCTAAGAAAACATGTGTATTATCATTTCCTATTTTGATTGTAACTCTAAGATATAGGGAGAAATTCATGGACTCTCATTAATGAGATAACTTCTCATATTTTTGTATAAATAGGGGAAGCTTTATCCTATCAAAGGATGTGAAAAATAGGAGAAGAAGAGAAAGAATTATAGAATATTTTGTAACAAGGTTGAGATGGAATGGGATGTGAAGTGAAGAGCTATGGATGTAATGAGATTAGAAGTGCAATTTTACATTATGTAAGTTTTGAGTTTATCAATAAGGAAAGTTATTTTCTATTATTGAGTTTCAAAATGTGAAGTTTTGCGAGTTGGAATGATATTGGACAATGGAAGGGCCTCAATCAACCATGTGCATCCCTTTATAAATTTGTAAGATTAATTAGTTTTTTTACTTGGATTCATGCAAATAGTTAGTTTTCCATTGCAATTGTTATTTTCTTTTCAAATGTAGATTTAACTCACTGTGTAATCTTATGTTTCCTAATAAGCATCTCAATAAATTAGTGTCTTATCTATTTTCCAAAATTGGATTTCTTTGGAGCAATAAGAATTCATAGTTATCTAGTTTTCTTTACTGTTCTGCCATTTATTTTCTCAGAATAGGATTGCTAATTAACTGTGTTCATGGATGTTCCTAAAAATAATTTCAAGATGATGATGATCCTATATTGAATGGTTGAATTTATAAATCATACAGTGATTGAATTTACTCAATGCATTGTTATTTACTTTCTAGGAATTTAGAAACTAAGCTGTAATTGAGTTCTTAAACAACACTTCAAGAGAGTAATGCTTCATATTGAATGATTGAAGAAAGTCAAATATACATTATTTGGTTATTCTTTCACATTTTTCTTTCATATCCTCACTTAGTTATATCACTAATATTCCTAAAAATAATTCCAAGAAGATTGATTCAGTCATACTTCCTAAATTGGATGATTGAATGTTTAATGAATGAAATTAATGCATTACCTTTTGCATGATTTATTTTATTTTCTAGATCATCGAGTGTAATTGGTTTCTTGAAACCATTTCAAGAACATCATGCTTCAAAATTAAATGTTGGAGTAACTTGAAGTACATTAGTTGATTTCATTTTCTGTCTTTACTTTCAAGCACTGCAATTTCATTCTTAGACTTAGATCCATGGAATAGGACTAATGATAAGATAAAATAGATGCTTTGTTTTCCAAATTAGGTTCTAACCAGTCAACAGTTCTTGGTTTATTTTTTTCTTCTGTAAATTAGATTAACTTAGGAACATTTCATTTTCTTCCTTCTTAAAATTCATTAGATCCATCTGATTCTTTTCATAGTTTTTAGATTAACACTGTAATATTCCCAAATTTTCACCTGATATTTGAAATATTAGAGTTATTAATTTTCTTAATGAATAAAGTTAATAAAATGGTGGAGGGACCCATAATCCTCAATATGAATAAATATCCACTTTATATGTGTGAATTTGTATTAATTAAGTCTAGATATGCATAATAATGTGGTTGAGCAACTACTAATGTTAATGAAATCGGAGAACCTGTCTCATTAATGAGATAGATCATGGAGGTTGACACAGTCAACTAAGATCTTGAAGAGATCAAATAGAAGGATGATTCAGTCAGTTAAGATCTTGAAGATATCAAACAAAATATCATGTGACATTCATGATAAAGTGGTGGAGGACAATGTGCAAACAATGCACACATGGTGGAAAAGGTGTACATTGCACCTAGACATGATGGTTGATTTGGTTAAACAACGTAGTTTAACTTGGAGGATCTTGTTCACATGGACAACGTAGTCTAGATGAGGGCCAAGGCATGGTAAGGCTCAATCATTATATAAAGAAGATGAAGACAAGGATGGAGGTATGTTGAATATTCTTGATGTAAGGATCTTTTCAGATCTAGAATTGTCATGTGACATTTCACTGCTTTCTTGGGTTGTTTAGCAGAGATTTCAGATGTTGTTTAGCACAGGGTGTTCCCGGTCGAGAATACCACCTCTTTCTCAGAGTAGATCTAAAAATATTATTTTACTTCATTCTACATCAGGAATTAGTGCCACACCTCTTTTCTACTTTCTGCAGAATATTCATATTCAGAAATTGTAGATTTCTGAAGATCAGTTTGGAAGGCAGAAGTTGTCTTTAGTACTTTAGCTGGAGAACTAGTGAGGGTTTATCCCCATCACATTGGGCTTATAGATCAGCATTCCGAGAGCTTCATTGCATATCTGGCATCAGGCCAAAAGTTACTTCCCTCCCAGTAGCATTACTTCCTTTGGGAATTACGTTTTCTATCTTGAAAATCAAAAGGGAAGAAGGAAGTTGCTAGTATTTCAGCTAGCAATCCTATGAGGGATCATTCCCTCACATTTCCATCAGTCTTACCATCATCTTGGATTTTATTGCCGCATTTTTCAGCAGGCAGAAGGCCTCTCTTTCCCTCACAGCGCAGTTTCTAGTAGCAGCTATGTTGCAGCAGCTGAAATCATCATTGGAGGATTAAGAAGCTAGATCTAGAGCTTCTAGCTTGTAGATCTAAAGAAGGGATCAACCCTTCAAGCTTATATCTGATCTAATAATATATTTCAACCATATATTTTTTAGATCTAGCTTCAGATCTATATTTCCTAGCAGATCAAGGATCAAATCCTAGGGAGGTGATTTTCCAAAGTTGTAGATCTGGAAAATCCTTTCTGGGTTATCTTGGGAATCCATCACATTGGCCAGATATTGAATCTTGGCATCATCTGAGTTCTAGATTTGAGTATATCTGCATTTTCCTTTTCAACCTGCAACTATATGTTCATATTCTGCTAAAGGGACAATGCAGTAGTTGCTTCAGTGCTTCTCCAGTTACACTGTACCTATTGTAGCTTGTTTTCTGGGTGATTCTAGACCATCTCTTTGGCTAGATCTCCTCATATTTTGTACATTTTGTAACTGATTTATCTCCATATAATAAAATGGCTCAGTTTCTCTATAAATTCTGATGTTGTCTTAAGATTTATTGTTTACTTAGTTCCAGTCCTTATATTTTGTTTAAGTATTACTGCATCCTCCCTTTTTGGGATATTACAGTGGTATCAAAGCATGATCTTTGGCTCAGCTTGTGGACACTTCATCTTTTGCATCAAAAGAAGAAGCAGGTAGATGAGATATATCATGGAGAATGAAAAATTTGCCACACCTTTCTTTAGATCCATGCATGATCTCTCAAAGGAGGTGAATCAAATGAATAAGGAAGGTTAGGAAGAAGATCTAAGAAGAATATTTGATGAGGAAGGTCCAAGCACTTCCTATCAGCAAAGAAGAAGAAGATTAGAGAATCATAGATCCCCTCATAGATCTACTATACCCACTTTTTCTGAGAAAAGTGAGAGGTATAGAAATGAATAAGGGAATGAACCTGAGAATCATGAGACTCTCAGTCTATATCTTGAAGAGTAAAAAGTACAGTCTAGAGCATTCAACGAGAATCTAACTCTCCAAAAATTCTTCAAAATAAAAGAAGAAATAGGATCCTATAGCAACAGTAGAAGAGAGAGGCATAATATATTTTATTTTCCTAAATTTGATGGATCTTCCTCAAGCACTGTTAAGGCTTGGAGGAGGGAGTTAGATCCATTTTTTGGGCTACATCTTGTAGCTAAAGAAGAGGCTGTTCAAATTGCATCACTTCATCTTTCAGATGGAGCCAATGATTGGTGGTTTGGTCACATGGAGCATGCAAAGGTGACTAAATACTCAAATTTCTTTCACAAATTGAGGAGGGAGTTTGATGTGATAAAACCAGAGACGTGTCACAAAGAGACATTTCCTAAGGAGACAAAGGAGTATGTCAATATTGTCACTCTGGACAAGAGGTCACTACTTTCACCACCAGCTACAGAAGTACTTACATTCAGAGAAGAGATACTTGCATCTTTGCAATATGATCTTGAGCTCTTGACACACGGAGTCCCATGCATGAGAAAGAGGAGGAAGATTCCAACGCTGGTACATTGGAGGAAGAGCAGCCATCTCTCTTACCAGTAGTTGGAGGCACCATTGTCCTGGTTGGAGGAACTCTTGTGTTCTATCAAGAGGTTCCCACATATCATTTGATCTAAGGTATGCATACACATTCATAACCTATGGTTTCAGTAGATCTTATTGAAACTTATGGGGACATGCCATCAGGGCCAATGCATGACCAAGGATTAGATCCAAATGTTGATTTGAAGCAGCATATTATCACATTGCAGAGGACCCTTGATCTAATCAAGGAGAAGATGAAACGTTATCCCAGTTTTTCATGGATGGACTACATTCAACCTCTTGAGTTTAAATGTAGAGTTTCAGAAGAAGGGATGAGCATGATCTTATGTACAATGGATGGTTATGAGATTAGTATTGTATCTTGCTTTGAGAAAATAGATGTATCACCTTGCTTATCTATAGTGTTTTCACTTAGTAGCAGTGATAATGATGAGGCCCCATTATTCTTGGAGCATTCTAAAGGTAACTTCACTCATGAAGCAATGGAGGACAAAATGATGAATGGTAGACATCTAGATATGAGAAACCTTTTCTCCTTTATTGATGACACTTTCTCAATGAGCATCTCACAGCTCAAAGAGAAACTTCTACCAACAGAAGATCCAAAACCGCATTGGTTTCGGAAGGCCATGGATGAGAAGAAGGTCTCATTAAGAGATCCCATTGGAGGTGCACTTCAACATTTCATGAAGTTAAAAATTCTTCATCAGTTTGGGGAAGATGGTATTCTACAAAGGGATGATACCATGATTATGTAGCACATCACTCATCTTCCATATTGGGGTGAATGGGTGAAGATGATAAGCAAGGGGTTGCATGACCACTTGCAGATTTATAACATGGGCCAACAATCTTGGTTACGTGGGTTTCCTTTGGGAGATTCTTGTCACTGCCCAAAGGCTCATATTTCTTTGATACATGCCTTGAGGAATACTAATGAAATGAAGAAGGAGGCATGGTTGTGCTGTTTGCTCTTGGGTGATTATGGTTACCACCAAATAGCTCATGTTTTTTTGATTCATGCCTTATGTATCAATGGTAAAATGCAGCAAGAGGAGGCATGTTCATTTTTGTTTCCCTTGAGAGAGATTGGCCACCACATGACATCTCCTATGTCTATTTGTTTTGTATTAAGTAAAGTTTGGCATGATGCTCTCATGATGTGTATTGATGGATTACATTTTTATTGGGCTGATGTGACATTCCACATGTCTATCATAATGTTATTACTTCATGATACACATGAGGAGGAGAGAAAGCAACAATATCTCTTGTTGCTTTCGTTGCTTTTGGGGGAGCTTGGCTTGTCCATCTTACATGAAGGAGATGGAGGATGGCAGAAAAGGGCCTTACTCCAGTGGTTACTGTTAGGAGAATATGGTTTGACATATTTGTCTACCCATATAGCTCTTTTCCTTCTTCTTTTGCATAAGTATGGAATGATGCTTGGATCCAACAAGGCCAACAAGGCTAAGGATGGGAGCATGGCAATGCTCAATTGAATTCATAAAGTATGGGATGACAAGATTTATTGTGTGTTGAGATTGCAACAAGATGATGAGCTTAGTAAAAAGTCGCCTTCACTAAGTGGGACCGCAGGCTATTTTTGGCGCAAGTCTATTTTTAGACTATGTCTATTTTTATACATGTCGATCATATTCTATGAGTTGCAGGATGCTATTTGTGGATGGTTGGTCAAGTTGGAAAAATAGAGGGACTTCTATTTTTAGACATATTGGGCGGAATATATTTTTAGATTGCCAGTCTAAAAATAGATATGTTGAATATTATTAGCTCTTAATAATATTTGGACTATAAACATTATCTTATTGTCTTGGAGCACTTCAGTTAAGTGCACAGATATGGAACAGGAGCTGACAGAAGGAATTATGCTATTCCTAAGGGTTAAGTGGAGCTATTGCATGGAGACTTTAGTTAGAACTCATGTGACAGAGTTTGGCGGAGTTGTGTTCAGTTTAACTTAGTTAAACACAATTGATCTAGTTGTATCTAGTCTAACTGATTGATACACTAGTGAGAGTGGTGTGAATTAATTATTAATTAATTTACTAATTATTAACTCATTAATCAACTGAAGAATACATTAGTTAACTACAGTGCATGGACAGTTTCTATGGAGACCAGTGGAGAGGTAGGTGAAAGAGCAGTGTGACTATCAGTTGTGACTATAGTGTTGCATGATTTGCAACACAGAGTGGTTGGAGATGCCAATGAGGATTGCATGAGCAAGGCTGGACCAATTCGAGTTCATTCAGATCCATTCTTCAGCAGTGATTGTGCAGTAGAGGCAGGCTAGCAGGTGGCAGAGATCGGTGCATGGGATTTGCTAGATCAGACCTGATTAGTGTGTAGCAATTGGAGATTGTACTGAGAGCTTGTGAGGAGATTTGTATGATGATTGTTACATGATCTCTATGACATATAATATACATATAGTTGGGGGTTTTCAGCTTTAAGCTTTCCCATAAATTACTGTGTTCATATGTGTGAATTTTTATGGTTTCAATGTGTGCATGCAATTGATTTTATTTCCGCAAGTAATGATCAATAGTAGAAGAGATTTTGTATTATGCATGAAGTCAAATAGTGTATGATCAGGAGAATCTTGGATGTATAACGCATTAGTTATATAATTTCGACATTGTGTGATGGGGATTTTCCTTTATGGAAAGAGCTAATTTATTTTATGTATCTCATGTATTGATGATGATGTTGGACATTATATGGTTGTCACTTGGTACTTCATGATGGAAGGAGGACATCTAACCAAATAGTTAGAATTCATTCTATGTGTTTTTGAAAGATAGCCTTAGGACCAAACATATATGACACATTGTAGCAAATGGAGGAAGCCTTCCTTATGTGGATGCCATTTGGGGGGGAATAGATGGCCTTGCATATATTTTTGGAGTTGCTTGAGGACAAGCAACTTTTTTCTGGGGAGGACTATAATATTCCCAAATTTTCGCCTAATATTTGGAATATTAGAGTTCTTAATTTTCTTAATGAATTAAGTTAATAAAAGGGTTGAGGGACCCATAATCCTCCATATGCATAAATATCCACTTTATGTGTGTGAATGTGGATTAATTAAGTCTAGATCCACATAATAAGGTGGTTGAACAACTACTAATGTGAATGAAATTGGAGAACCTGTCTCATTAATGAGATAGATCCTAGAGGTTGACACAATCAACTAAGATCTTGAAGAGATCAAATAGAAGGTTGATTCTGTTAGTGTTGGTATCTTCATCCCTCCGTCAGTGATCAAAATTCTCTTGTTGCATTGCATATTAGGTGTCTCGCTCAGTTAGTTGCATTCCATTAGGAGCATGGATCATCTAACGGAAGTGGCCTGTTGTACATTTCCCTCATGTCCTTTACCTACTGGCCCATTTCCATTCATTAAGATCATCTGCAGTCACTTTTTGTCCTTAAATTTGTTAGAGTCATTTCTAGGGTTTTCAGTCCCATTAGGTCTAGGGTTTCATCAAAAAGGTCTTCAAAATGTCCAATAACGGTCATCAGGTGCATGAGGAGGTTGAATAAAGTTCCAACACTAATAAATTTCATAATTGCATGCTCAGAAATGTATTTTTCCTCAAAACCCTATTTTGAGGAAAAACAGAGGATTATATGTTTTGATGTATAAAATTTGATGTAATTTCAGTTTTTCCCATGTAAGCAGCTTCATTGGCAACCCTGGTCACCTTGCCAGGCTTCAGCAGCTCCATCCCCTGCAAGGCAAACAAAAATCAAGTCATTCAGTTCATCAAAGGCACAAATAAAGCAAACTGCCCAAAACAGAGTTTGAAAAGAAAGTGTCAATGCAAAAATTATAAAAGTGGGTTTAATGAGTGAAAAATCAAAATCTATTTTATATAAACTCATTGGTCATGTTCAAAGACGTCATTTGCATTCAAAGGAGAAAAATTGAGCAAGAGAAGGTCGTAGGTAGCAAGCTTGGAGAAAAATCGTGCAAGTTCAAGGGCGCGACGCATTGGGAGAGTGGCGCGGCACATTGGGCCGGCCTCCACAGTGTAAAAAATACACTGGCATGACGCATTGAGCAGGCGCAGCGCGTTGGGTTTGTGGCACGATGCATAGAGCTGCAAGCCCGTTTTCACCTATAAACTTTCCCAAATTTCCAAATTCGCTCAATCTTATGGTGTTCGCTCAATATTATGGTGTGCAAGTAAGTCAATCTTTTTCCATTGCAAGTGAAGATTTTTTCTTATAATCTATGGTGGTTTAGTGTGTAAAAACTCAAACCCTACCTCCTTCCAGATTTGCTCAAAAAAAATGGCTTATAGTTTGTCTCTGTGTTTTTGTTACCAAATCCACTCCATCACCCCCTCACTTTTTGACTCCTCCATTCATTCTTCACTTTAATCCATTCATCCCTAATTCCCATATTCCTTAAATCCCACTATCCTAAACCCTGATTGCTATCCCAAAAGCCTAAAATTTGTCCCTAAAACCCTTCAATTCCCCAAATTTCAATTGAAAATATTCCCAACACTCCCCTTAACCTCTCCCTTCATAGTCCCTCACACATTTTTATAAACTTGGCAGCAAACCAAAGACACCTAAAATCTCTTCATACTCATCTAAGACAACACAAACTTTGGCAAACATGGAATCTGATTCCTCTTATGACCGAGATGAAGAGACACACACTGATTATCGAGGAGGCAAAAAGAGAAAAATAGATTTCAGATCTTGGCCGAGGCTTCCTTGGCCCAGAATAACACGTAATGGAGGACACTAAGCCCAAATTTCAAAAAATTTGGGACACTTTTTTCATTTTTGAAAATTTTGGCCTTAAAACAGATTTTTCTGCTCTATGCGCCGCGCTACTTGGCGCGTGCTTTTGATAGGGGACTCATTTTGATGAAAACTCTACATTTTTGGATTTTTCATGGAAAAATATGCATGCCTACCTATGGCCAGGAAATTTTTACAGGTTTTGGGCTTCCAGAAGGGTCAAAAACACCCCAAAAATGACCTTTCTGCTCCTTTTTTGACACACAGGAAGCAGTGTTGGGAGAAATAAGTTTTGGAGGGGTAAATGAAGACCAAATTCAGAAATTCCACTTGTGTTGGAAAGTAGACAGGTATACCTTTCCAACAAGCCAACTTGGAACAAATTTGGACACTAGGAAGGCCTCCAAAATCAGCTGCAAACTGGCGCGGCGCATTGGAGGATTTTGCTCATTTTTGACTCAGTAACTCTGTTTTTTGCCTAGTTTTTGACAGTTTGACTTTCTTACTTCTAAATTTCAAAATCATGATTTAATTTGATGTAATTTGATGGATCTTGATGTAATTTTGTTAAATTTTCACTCATGGAGGTATATTCATCCATCAAAAGGTGAATTGCAACTGAATGAATCAGTTTCCTAGTTTATAGAGGCAAGCTGTTCCACTGCCTACTTTCTAGTTCTCAGTTTAGATTTTGTTGGAACAGCTCCTAAAATTGTGAGCTCGACCCCTGGAGGCTGGGATGAGTGGTTATTTGTCTATATCTTGTGATTTTTCAGTCATTAGCATGGTTGGACTTTTGGGAATGCTTTGAGCATCATTATACATTCATCTCTGCAGTTTGGCAAGGGAATAGACCAGGGTTTGCAACACTCTTTGGGATTCATGTGGCATTATGCTTTGATAGTTTGTTTCTCTCTGTTAATGTAAGTCTACTGGTGTTTTATGTATATCATTTTCCCTCTTATTTCTTCTTAAGTTAAACAAACAAGGATAAAGGTAGAATTCATTAAAATTTGCAGTGCTCTACCTAGGGTTTGTTTAATTTTCTATGTTTTAAGCTATTTGGAGAGGATCCTTGAAGGTTTATTGCCCTATTTATCTCTTCACCTTTCTCAAAATCTCCATTTCCTTCAAATTTAAAGTGTCAAATCAATTTCCTACCTTGCCCCATTCAGATCTCTGCAAAACTGGGCCTCATTTCCCAGACCCAAAATATGCCTTCCCTTTGATCCAACAAAACACCCTTAAAATCAAATAAAACTCTTTTGCATATATACCTAACCTAAAATGAGCCTTCATTCAAGTCATATCAATCCTCACTGATCATTTTTGTTTCTGAGATTGACCAAGAGAGAGCCCTCTCCCGATCTGGTAGGGCTAGCTACTAGGTTAAGCGTGGTTTGATGTTACCCTAGATTCTACCTTTCTCAACTTGAGGTAGATTTAGGCCATAACAGATTCATTCAATTAAGATCTTGAAGATATCAAACAAAATATCATTGGACATTCATGATAAAGTGGTGGAGGACAATGTGCAAACAATGCACACATGGTGGAGAAGGTGTACATTGCACCTAGACATGATGGTTGATTTGGTCAAACAACGCAGTTTAACTTGGAGGATCTTGTCCACATGAACAACGCAGTCTAGATGAGGGCCAAGGAATGGGAAGGCTCAATCATTATATAAATAAGATGAAGACAAGGATGGAGGTATGTTGAATATTCTTGATGTAAGGATCTTTTTAGATCTAGAATTGTCATGTGACATTCCACTGCTTTCTTGGGTGTTTAGCAGAGATTGCAGGTGTTGTTTGGAACATGGTGTTCCCGGTTGGGAATCCCACCTCTTTCTTAGAGTAGCTCTAGAAATATTATTTTACTTCATTCTACATCAGGCATTAGTGCCACACCTCTTTTCTACTTTCTGCAGAACATTCATATTCAGAAATTGCAGATTTCTGAAGATCAGTTTGGAAGGTAGAATTTGTATTCAGTACTTCAGCTGGAGAAATGGTGAGGGTTTATTCCCATCACCTTGGGCTTATAGATCAGCATTTCTAGAGCTTCATTTCAGATCTAGCATCAGGCCAAAATTTATTGGCCTCCCAGCAGTTGTACTTCCTTCAGGAATTACGCCGTCTATCTTGTAGATCAAAAGGGAGGAAGGAAGTTGTTAGTATTTTAGCTAGAAATCCTATGAGGGATCATTCCCTCACATTTCCATCAGTATTACCATCATCCTGGAATTTATTGCAACATTTTTCAGCAGGAATAAGGCATCTCTTTCCCTCACAACGCAGTTTCTAGTAGCAGTTGTGTTGCAGCAGCTGAAATCATCATTGGAGGATTGAGAAGCTAGATCTAGAGCTTCTAGCTTGTATATCTGAAGAAGGAATCAACCATTCAAGCTTATATCTGATCTGATAACATATTTCAGCCATCTATTTGTCAGATCTAGCTTCAGATCTATATTTCCTAGCAGATCAAGGATCAAATCCTGGGGAGGTGATTTTACGAAGTTGTAGATCTGGAAAATCCTTTCCGGGTTACCTGGGGAATCCATCACATTGGCCAAATCTTGAATCTTGGCATCATCTGAGTTCCAAATTTGAGTATATCTACATTTTCCTTTTCAGCTTGCAACTATATGTTCATATTTTGCTGAAGGGATAGCGCAGTATTTGCTTCAGTGCCTCTCCAATTACGTTGTACCTGTTGTAGCTTGTTTTCTGGGTGATTCTAGACCATCTCTTTGGCTAGATCTCCTCATATTTTGTACATTGTGTAACTGATTCATCTCCATATAATAAAATGACTCAACTTCTCTATAAATTCTGATGTTGTCTTAAGATTTATTGTTTACTTAGTTGTAGTCCTTATATTGTGTTTAAGTATTACTGCATCTTCCCTTTTGGGGATATTACAAACACTTTTTAGACATCAAATAAAAAAACCCCCGAAAACAATATAAAATAAAAAACAACGAAGTAAGAGAAGGGTGAACTAAGCACATACAGTGCACCACACTTCATCAGGTTACTAATCCCAGTCGATAATTTATGTTAGCAATTTAAGACATTAAATTGACTCAACACTGGCTTCAAAAAGAATTAGCACCAGATCTCACCCTGATCCAAACCCTCCTACTATAGTTGATGACCCAGAAAGAAACTTAAGAAAAACTTCTAAGATTGAAGACCAAATTATTTTTAGGCCAATTCACAAAGCAAGTTCTTTTCTTGAAAACCTTATATCCTTGAAAGATACCCAATTTTACTTACACAATAGAAGAAACCTATTCAGGACTAAGTCTCAAAGTTGGATAGACCAGATAGACCTTCAGCCTACAAGCTTACAACAGAGTCCTAGTAGATAAGCCTCTCCTTCCACTCCTCCGAATTTTAAGCTTATCTAACACTTTGACTCCTTTTGATCCAAATCTTCTCAATCTCAGCTAGCTAGTCCAAGTACATCTGCTACCCCCACTCATACATCCACTGTGAAAACCACTCCATTTTATCCTCCACCCCCACTCATAAACCCTCCTCTTGTAAATCCTCCATGGATTCCATTACCTCCCATCATGGTAGCATAGTATGCCCCCCTGGTACTACCACAACCTTTACTGCCTATGCCTCAAGACTACCAATCTAAAATCCCTCACTTTAATGGGCCTGATTCTACCACTGCCCAACAGCATGTAGACAAGATGAAATATTCTTTTGACTACCAAGAAATAGAAGAGGAGACTATAAAAATGAGAATTTTTGCCCAAATTTTAGGAGGAGAAGCAAAGAAATGGTTCAATAACTTAACCCCTAATAGAATTCATGATCTCCCTTCCCTTTATCAAACATTCATAAACAAGTGGGAAACTAAGAAAAATCCTCTTCAAATCTTATTAGAATATGACAACATTAAGAGAAATGTTGGGGAAAGTGTTCAATAATACTGCACTAGGTTCAATAGTGTATATAATGCACTCCCTCCCGACATGAAACCCCCACAAGTCCTAGTCTTAGTAAAATTTCCAGATGGATTTGATCCAGACATGGCTTATCAATTAAGAGAAAGAGATCCCCTTACCTTAGAACACATTCAAAGGGGAGTAGTAAGTGTAGCAGCCAACCTAATTACTAAAAGGGCTAGAATGAGAGCAGAGAAGAAGGTTACATACAAAGAGGAAGCTATGGACTCCACATATGATGCTAAAATTGACAGCCTAGTTAGGAAAATGGAAAGGATGATGGAAATAATTAACTTGAATGAAAGAGTACCTCCTAGGGAAAACCAAACAAATACTCAAAAAATAAACAAAAACCAAAACTTTAGAAGAGACCCTCCTCAAATAAGACAAAAAAAAATGACCAGCAAATCAGACCTCCTTTCCAAGAAAACTATGTAGATGAAGAGGAAAGAGAGACTGAGGAGCCGGAAGAAGACCATGTAAATATAATAGGCTCTGATAGTGAGGATGTTGTTTTTCTCATAGAAGAAGAACAAGGTATGTTTTCCTCAAACCAAAATGAAAGAACATATGAGGATTCTGAAGAATACAAACTAGGGTTTGAAAATGCCATCATGGAGGTTCATAGGTAGTATGAGCTCAGAAGTAGGAAAACACAAGACATCCCCAAGAGGAACAAGCCAAATATTTCTGCTAGGAAGACCCCTGAAAACACACCTAAAAAGACATCATAAAATACCAACACCATGGCTAAGAATCCTGATCAAAGAGAAAAAAAAAATCAACCAACATGATGGTGACCAAAGCTGCCCTAGTACATCAACTAGTGGCCCTGAAAAAACTGCTTTAACTGAGATCCCAAACAAAAATCAGCAAGCTAAAGTTGATAAAAATACCATGTATGATAAAAATGATGTAAATATACCAAGAACACAAACACCATTCAGTATTGAGGGTGAAATTTCCAAGATAAAAATAGCCATACCCCTTACTAGACTAGTGACTCAAGATGTATATAGATCCCAAGTTTTGAAAGCTTTAAACATAGGAAATGACACTGATACTCTACATATGGCTAATGACAGGCCAGAATTTTTGTTTGGACCAAAGGTGGAAGGAAAGTTTCAAGAGGGAGTTGTGCCTCCATTCTATGTCAGTTTGAAAATTCATGACAAAATCCTACACAATGCCATGCTAGACTCCGGTGCTTCACATAACCTCATGCCAAAGGTATTCGTGGAAATATTAGGCCTTGAAATAACCAGACCACACAAATACTTTTACTCTTTTGATTCAAGTAGAGTTAAATTTATGGGTCTAATAAAAGATCTACGTGTCAATCTGGCACAAATACCAGCTAAGAGCAGTCATGGATATTGTAGTGGCTGACATACCCCCAAAATATGGCATGATTTTATCTAGATCATGGGGAGCCAAACTCCAAGGAAACCTCCAAATGGACATGATATATGCTACCATTCTGGTCTTTAACCAAACAAGAAGAATGTACAGAGAATCTCACATGAAATACATGGTAAGCAACCAAGATAGGCCAAACAACACCCCTCTCTATTCTATCCATTCAGACCTTGAATCATTTATCTTGTACAATGAAAATGACATTAATGAACACGTAAATGAAAAAGAGGAAGAGTAAGACCTGTCAGAATAGTCAAACCAAACACAAAATGAAGAACATAATAGCCAAAACCCTAGCATTAATGAACAACAACATAATGGCGAATATGAACTTGAAACACTTTGGAACATGAGCTTTGATGGCTCTTGTGGAAAAGATAGTTCAAGATCAGGTGTTTGGATACACAACACCAATGAAGGTCACTCTTACAAGCTAGATTTTCCATGTACAAACAATATTGCAGAGTATGAATCTCTTCTCTTAGGGTTACAAATGCTGAAAAATATAGGAGCTAAGAGGATTTCTATTCAAGGAGACTTCGAGTTAATCATTAGGAAAATCAAAGGAGAATATTCAGCTAAGAATACTAGGCTAAGAGAATATAGAAATGCTGCCTTAGACCTCTTGAAAACATTTGAAAAATATTAACTTACATCTGTCCCAAGAACTCAAAACAACCTTGCAAATGAACTAGCCTTTGTTTCCAGCACTTGCCAACTACCTCATGCCAATGAAAAATACATGGTAAAGGTCAAAATCATACCTATAGTTCCTGACAACATAGATTACTGGCAAGTTTTTGAAGGTGAAAAATACATTGAATACTTCCCGCAATCCAAAAAGGAATTTGAAATGCTAAAACCAAACTCAGATCATGAAGATGACTACCCTGCTGAGGAACAAACACACAAAATAGAGTTGCCTTATGCTACTGATATAAATATGCTAGAACACCCTCTTGAGGTAGAATTGTTTGAAGACTAAGACAAAAGAGACCTTGAGGTATTTCAATGCAAAGATAACTTATTTCCAAGAGGACTTTCCCCATTAGAAGAGTTGTTTGATTTCAATGATGTTGCTTGGAAGCCTAAGATGGAATCCACTGAAACAGATGTAGAAGAATGAAACATAGGAAGTGAAGAAGAACCTAAAATGATAAATTTATCAAAAACATTACCACCCCTTATAAAACATAAATAAATTGAGCTTTTCAAAGAATTTAAGGATGTGTTTGCATGGGGCTCTGAGGACTTGAAGTCCTATGACACAAACATCATTCAGCACAAGATTCCTCTCAAGGAAAACCAGAAACCATTCAAGAAGAAATTGCGTACAATAAACCCTATCCTAATGCCTCTAGTTGAAAAAGAAATGAAAAAGATGTATGATGTTGGAATAATAGTCCCACTCAGGTACTCATAATGGGTCTAAAAACTTGTGTCAATGAGTAAGAAGACAGGAGAAATTAGGATGTGCATAGACTTTAGAAATTTGAACAAAGCCTCCCTAAAAGGAAATTACCCTTCACCTAAGATGTATCATATACTGCAATGGGTGGTAGGCTCCAAAATAATATATTTTCTTGATGGTTTTTCAAGGTATAATCAGGTGCTATTACTTCCAAGTGATCAGCACAAAACAACCTTCACTACACCTTGGGGCACATTCACGTATGTCAAAATGCCTTTTGGGTTAATGAATGCCAGGGCCACTTTTCAAAGAGCCATGGACATTTTTTTTTCCAAAGAAATAGGCTACTTCATTGTGATATATCTTGATGACATCACTGTTTACTCAAAAACTGATGAAGAACACCTAGCTCACTTAAGAAAAGTCTTTGAAAAGTGTAGAAACTATGGTTTATCTTTGAACCCAAAGAAAACTCTGTTTGGCCTTCAAGAAGGGAAAATTTTAGGCTACATCATATCTGAAGAGGGAATCAAGATAGACCTAAAGAGGATTGAGGGGATATTGCAGATTAGTCACCCTAGGAACATCAAAGAGCTGCAATCTTTCATTGGAGAGATAAAATTCTTAAGAAGGTTCATACCAAACCTTGCAGAACTCCTAAGAAACATTACAAACATGATGAAAAGAGAAATAAGAGTCAAATGGACCACAAAAGCAAAGAAATCCTTTGAACTGGTAAAACAAGCACTTGCCCAAACACTAGTTCTAATCAGCCCTGACTTTACCAAAGACTTTTTCATCTTCTCATTTGCATCAGAACACACCATTGCTGCAGTATTGCTACAAAAGAACATTATGGGACAAGAACAGCCCATAGATTTCATCAGCAAGGCACTAAGAGATGCACCTCTGAAATATAACATAATGGAGAAACAAGCTTTTTCCTTAATGAAAGCCTTAAATGATTTCATAGTTTACATCTTGCATTCACATGTCATTACTTTTGTTCGTCATGCAGTTGTTAAAGACATACTAACTCAGGATCCTGACGGTAAAAGAGGTAAGTGGATTGCTGTCATTTTAGAGTATGATCTAGAAATCAAGCCCACCAATCTAATCAAAGGGCAAGGGCTGGCCAAAATGATGGCTGAAGAAAAATTTCAAGCACTGGACATAAACATGATACATTCCTTGGATGAAGAAGAGGAACTGGCAACTCCACCTATTGAAGAATCATTTCTGAACTCACTCTGGTATGTTGATATATTATATGTGTTTTTTAATCTAAATGCTCCTCCTGGTTTGTCCAAAACAAAGGCCAGATTCTTGAAACAAAAGGCTGTAAATTTTTTCATCCTAGATAAAGCTTTATATTGGAAAAAATATTTTTGTATCTTGCTTAAATGTTTACTTGAAGAAGATGCAGATAGAATCATGCATGAGTTTCATGAAGGAGAATGTGGAGGTCATATCTATTGGAAAACCACTGCCAACAAAATCCTTAGAGTTGGTTTCTATTGGCCCACTCTTTTCCCTAATATCCACAAGCTAGTAGTGACTTGCCATAAATGCCAAATATTTGAAGGATAGAGAAAGTTGTTGCCTTTTCCTTTACACACTATCGGTGTTGAAACTCCTTTTCAACAGTGGGGTTTAGATTTCATTGGAGAAATCCACCCTGCCTCCTCTACCCAACACAAATGGATCCTCACTACAACTTACTATTTCACCAAATGGATAGAAGCCATCCCTTCAAGGACTACCATTGACTTGGTAACCGTCAAATTCCTTGAAACCAATATTCTGTCCAGATTTGGCTGTCCAAGAAAAATCATCACTGATAATGATGTTGTGTTTAAATCCAAGAGAATGGTAGACTTTTTCCACCAGTATCACATTACAGTAGGGCATTCTACAGCTTATTACCCTCAAGTTAATGGGTTGTCTGAGTCCTCTAACAAAATTTTGGTAAACATCATCAAGAAATTTTTAGAAGAGAACAAAAATTCATGGCACAGAAAATTGGTGCATGCACTATGGGTAGATAGAATTAACAAGCAAGAAATCAATTAACATGTCTCCCTATCAACTAGTGTCTGGCATGGACGCAGTTTTTCCAACATCCTTGGGAATCCCAATGATGAAGCTTCGTCAAGAAGTACAATCAAAGGAGAATGATATAAAAAGGAGGCTAAACCAAACCATTCATTTGTTGCAATCAAGGGAAGAAGTATACAATAGAAAATAAGCAGTACAAGAGAATATCAAGAAAATATTTGATAAGTGGACCAAAGAAAATGATTTCTAGATTGGAGACAAAGTGCTAAAGTGGGATTCAAGAAGAGAGGACAAAGGCAAGCATGGAAATTTTTTTGAAAATCTGTGGAAATTTCCATACATCATCCATTCAGTAAGAGGTAACAATGCATTCTTCCTACAAGAAATGGATGGAACAGAGTTATTTGGAGCTCATGTCAATGGCAGGATGCTCAAGCACTATTTTTTGTTGAAGTTATTAGTTTGAAGCTTTATTCACTTTACATAACATTGCTTGAATGAAAGATCAGAAAAATGAAACACAAAAATAAAGAAAAGAAGAAAAAGAGGGCAGATAAAAAGAAAAGGTAAAACCTCATACCAAAAAAGAATATGTTTGAAAGTGTGCAAGTCCAAATGCCACTACTTTTGAGAAAGGAAGGTCTTGTTTAGTCATACAGCCTAACCATGATTGAATATGTTTTAAATTTCTGCTGATAAGTTAGAAAACGAAGATTTTCCAAACAGTTTAAACTTAGCTTATCAGTAGACTAGGTTAGGAAAATATGTTGGTTCCCAAAGCTCAAATCTAAACCAAAAAGAAAAGAGAGGGATGAGTGGCAAACTCCAAATTATAAGCCCTCAAGTTTCTAGTTTTACTTGTACAAAAAAAATATATATGTGCAGCTTCTCCAAATGCCACAGCTCATGACAAACCAAACCGCTCAACCTTGATTTGTTCATGTTTTAAATTTAATGTTAGTATATTAGAGAATGAAAATATATCAAACTGTTTAACTTTGGTAGATAAGTAGATTAGGTAGAGAATAAAAGATTTCATTGGTCTAATCTGAGTCTCTGGATGATATAATGGTAGAAGTAGATATTTTGTGCTTTCAAAAGAAAAATAATGATGTCCATGTTTTTCCAATCCAGGTGCACCCAAATGAAGATAAAATGCTAGGAAAGGTATGATGGGTAGGTAGAGTTGATATTCAAGTAATAGTGTTTTTTCAGATTTTAAGATCACAGCTTCAAGAAGCAGCAACAAGATCAACATTGAAAAATGAAGGAAATCAGTGAACATGTGAGACATCTCATTTACAAAATCATAGATCTGAGGTTCTTAACACCTCCTAAAGGAGCTACCCTCCCCAAGTGGAGCCACTATTAGTCATCAGTATTTTTCACTATCTTTAGCTGACTATAGGATGTTTATAGATTTCTAAAAGCAATATTCCTTGAATAGCTTGAGTTTCAGAAATCTCACTACCTTCATTATCCTTACAAACCTATTTTCACTATTTGTCAAGTTTTCCATCTCAAAGTCACCCCGTTTCTCCTAAAAAACTCCTTATGGGCGTATACCTCTCATTTCCATCCTCCTTCCCTGCCTATAACCTCATTGTCCCATTCTTCCCATGTCAATAGACTCCATTTTCCATCTAGGGTTTCCTAGTGATGACTCATTCCAGTGTCCTTTTGGGCATAATAAGCTGTAACAATACTCTGTTTTCAATTGAAAACCTCCAAGTAAAATTTCAGTCAAGATCAGGTCAAAAGGACCCCCATTAGGTCATTAGGGTCTTTTACATTTTTTAAGGCCATCCTTGGATGTTTCAGGCACTGCTTTTCCTTTGATTGAATCTGGCTCGGATGTAATAGAATGTCAAGACATGGTTATTCATAAAGGACCTAAAATTTTCCAAAGAGGATTATCTTCTCAGTTCAGAACCTGCAAATGAGGAAAATGGACAAAGTCTAGCACTTCTGCAATATTTTTGGAATATTTATCAGCAGAAAGTACTGATGAGGTAAAATGTCTACTCTTGAATGAAAACAACTTATAGCAAGAGAAAGGGAAACACTTAGTCTTGAATATTATTAGGGTTTATACAATTTTTAGTCTAGTTGAGTGCCAAAACAGTGATCACTTGCAGAAAATTACATGGAGGAAGTACACAAGGCAAAGCATGAAGAAAGTATATCATAATAGATTGAAGAAATATGGAAAAACATGAGGTGAACTGGAAATAAATGAATGAAATTGAAAGGGCTATAGATAACTTAGAAGACAACACTGATGATTGTTGTGAAGAGTTGCAAACACTTAAGGTTTTGGAAAATATGGCCAGAGAAAGTGAAAAAGTTGAACTCCATGGTGGAAACAAGAGAAGATTTTGAAGATGCTACTATGTGAATAAATCCCAAAGGTGTCAAAAATGAACTTGTCATGCCTAGATGAACAAAAGAAAAGTCAACTTCATGACTTCATCAACTTGCCAGGCAAAAGTGTAAAATAATATCAGTGAAAAAGGGAAAAAGTTTTCAAACATTAGAAAGTGGGTTTTCATAATTAAACCAAATTCCTCTTATCTATAAAAGCTCATTATACACTTCAAGAGATTCATTGTTTCCTTTCAAAAGATCAAGAATGCACAGCAAGGAATAATTTCGGGATTTTCTAAGGAAAATTGGGTAAAGTTTCCTAGCACTGCGCATTTAGCTTGGCGTTGCATGCCTGGGACTAGGCGCTGCGCCCTTGGCATTTGCCCCCATAACTTTTCTGAAGGCGTTGTGTGCCTTGGAAGTGGTGCAGTGCGCTTGGAGGAGCACTGTGCTCTTGCCCAACAGGACCCTGCTTAATTCTCTTGGCATTTCACCCTCAGCACTTGGCATTGCGCACTCAGTTTGGCATTGTGCCCTCATCATTGGAGTTGCATGCTTGGACAGAGAGGGTTTCTCCCTCTTCTAATCACCCAAATCAAATAAAATTGCTTCCAAATCTTTGCTCAAGTATTCTAAGACACTGATAAGAGGTAAGTATATGCCATAACCCATCTTCAATCTATTTTGGTCATCATTTAATTGAATAGAAGTGAAACCCTAAGAAGAAACCCTAAGTCTTAAGCTTGAAATCACTATTTTTCCATTACTTCATGTTGTGAAACCAACTCCAAAAAGATAAGAAAAGAGATATCAATGCCTTAGAAGCAAGCCACTTCGAGGGGGCAACCTCCAATACATTACATGAATGAACAATTATTGGATGATTCAAATTACAAAACCTCCTTCCTATATATAGGAGTCCATGGGGCCACAATGTAATCCTAGCTGACCTAACAATAATAATTTAAGGGCACAATAATAAAAATAAGGGGGTTACACTAACAACAATAAGGGACTTTACTAGTAATATAGGGACCTAACATGCCCCTCTCCTTCAAAAAAGTGTTGTCCTCAATGCTTGAGTAGCTCTGGGTGCTTCTGTATAAAATTCTCATCCTCCCATGTAGAATCTTCAGTGGATAAGTTCTTCCACTTGATGAGATACTCTGAAATTGATCGATTTCGTAGTTGTCGAGTTCTTGTTTCCATGACCGCTTCAGGTTCCAATATGATTTTTCCTTCCTCATCAAGTTCTAGCAATATTGTTTGAACTGGAAGATTTTCACCTATAACATTCTTTAAGCATGAAACACGGAAAATTGGATGCACTCGTGAAGAAGCAGGAAGCTCCAATTTGTATGCCATAGTACCAATCTTTTGCAACACCTTTTAAGGACCATAGTACTTTGGCAATAATTTATTATCCTTCTTAGCTTGCTTGAGGAACATTTGTTTGTATGGTTGTAGCCGTAAAAATACCCAGTCTCCTACATCAAAACTTCTCTCGCTGTGATGTTGATCCACCTATTGTTTCATTTGATTTTGTGCCGAATTCAGGTTTTCCTTTAAGAGTTGGAGAACTTCTTATTGATGCTCGATGTGATATTCCACTGCTTGGACCTTTGAATTTTCTCTTAAAGATGATGTGATGGATGGTGGATGATATCCATAAAGTTCCACAAATGGGGTCATATTTGCTGCAGTATGGAAGGAAGTGTTATACCACCATTCAACGAGAGGTAACCACTTGACCCATTGTGTTTGTTTATCAGATACAAAACAACAAAGATATCCTTCCAAACATTTATTTACTATCTCAGTTTGACCATTGGATTGAGGATGATAAGATGAGCTATGAGATAATTGAGTACCCAAACAAGAAAATAACTCCATCCAAAAATTTCCAGTAAAAATGGGATCTTTTTCACTCACAATAACCCTTGGGTTTCCATGTAGCTTTTGAATTGTGTCCATAAATGTAGTAGCAACTGTACTTGCTTTAAATGGATGAGATAATGCACAAAAGTGTGCATACTTGGTAAGTCTATCAACTACCACCATGATGACACTCTTTCCTTCGGACTTAGGTAAACCCGTGATAAAATCCATTGAAATCTCCTCCCAACGTTGACTTGGAATGGATAAAGGTTGTAGAAGTCCCGGGGTCTTAATTGTTTCCACTTTATTCTGCTGGCAAACTAAACATTCCGCCACAAACTTTTGAATATCAGATTTAAGGCCATCCCAAAAAAATTCTTTCTTCACCTTGTGGTAAGTTTTTAAAAATCCCGAGTGTCCTCCTAAAGGAGAAGTGTGCAATTCCAAAGGAATATTTTGTTTTAACTAGGAATTCTTACAAATATATAAGCGATCTTTGTACCATAAGGAATCATTTTTCCAACTAAATGTATCAGATGCACTAGGATCTTGCTGCAACTTTTGAATGAGTGTCCACACTTCCTCATCCTTCTTCCATTCATCTCTTGCTTTGGTTATCCAATCTGTTGGATAATAGAAATGGCACAAAGCAATGCTTCCACCTCTTCATTCTTTCTTGAGAGTGCATCTGCAACAACATTTAGCTTCCCATTTTTGTAGATTATTTCAAAGTCATAACACAAAATCTTTGTGACCCATTTTTGCTGTTCTTCTAGAATATAGTCTTTGTTCCAAAAAGTGTTTAAGACTATCATGATCTGTTTTTACCTTGAAGTTTCTTCCCATTAGGTAAGTTCTCCATTTCTTTAGTGCATGCAGTATTGCTAACATTTCCTTCTAATAAATAGGTTTATGTAAATAATTTCCTTTGATTGGATGACTTTCAAAAGCAATGGGTCTTCCTTCTTGCATTAAAATAGCACCAATTCCATTTCCTAAGGCATCACATTCCACAATAAAGGTTTTTGTGAAGTCTGGCATAGCTAAGACTGGTGCTAGGCACATTGCCTTTTTAAGATTTTCAAAGGCCTTAGTTTCTTTAGGAGTCCATGAAAATGCATCTTTCTTCAATAATGTTGTTATAGGTGCTACTATTCTCCCATAATTCTTAAAAAACTTTTGATAATACCTTATTAACCTGAGAAATCCTCACAACTGCTTTATGGTTGTGGGGACTTTCCATTCCTTAATGGATTTCATTTTGTTAGGGTCTACCTTAACACCCTCGTGAGATACAATATGACCTAGATATTCCACCTCTTGTACTCCAAAGAAACATTTGGATGCTTTTGCATATAATTGTTTCTCCTGCAACAGTTTGAGCACCCTGTCAACATGTTGAACATGATCCTTCCAATACCTACTATAGATTAGTATATCATCAAAAAAACTAGCACAAATTTTCTAAGGAAGGGTTTGAAAATGTAATTCATCAACCCTTGAAATGTATAAGGTGCATTGGTAAGGCCAAAAGGCATGGCCAAAAATTCATAATGACCCTCATGAGTTCAAAATTTTGTTTTTGGAATATCTTCAGTCTTCATTCTAATTTGATGATATCCTGAATGAAGATCCAACTTTGTAAAATAAATTACTCCATGTAATTCATCCAATAATTCATCAATCACAAGAATGGGAAATTTATCTTTAATGGTGAGCTTATTGAGCTCCCTATAATCTGGACACATGCGCCATGATCCATCCTTCTTGTGTACCAACACTATAGGAGCAGAGAAAGAAATTTGACTAGGTTGAATTATACTCGCCTCTAACATTTCTGCAATCATACGTTCAATTTCTCTCTTTTGGACATAAGGATATCTATAAGGCCTGATGTTTAGAGGAACACTTCCTAGAATCAAATGAATATCATGATCACGATCACGAATAGGTGGGAGTCCTTTGGGGGTTTCAAAAATCTTGGAATGATTGTCGAAGACTTTTTGGAGATCTGCAGAAATAGATGATTTTGATGTTGGAACTTCCAGTGAGCATAATTGTGCAATTATGCCTCATTTTTATTTATTTATAATATTTTTCATGACATTAGAGCTTATTATATTTCCCGGCTTCCCTGCAATACCCTATAATTCTACTTACCTTCCTTCTGAAAAAAGAAAAAAAAAATTCCAGAAAAGTTCTTGAAAATTAACCATTGTACTCTTAGTATGACATCATCACCTCCCATAGGAATGGAAAGCATTGGACTATTAAATACATATTCCCCCATGTTTAGCTTGATATTATGGCATTTTCCAGAGAAATTTATAGTTCCTCCATTTGCAACCATCACTTGACATTCTGGTGCTGGGTATAGGAAACAATTCAATTCCACGGCTACCTTACAATGAATAAAATTATGGGTACTGCCTAAATCAATCAAAACTATTACCTTTTTCTTCTTGATATTTCCTTCTATCTTGAGAGTTTGAGGATTGGTAATTCCTACCAATGAATTACACGATATGGTCGGACTCATTTCTTCCTCTTCTTGGGTTGGTTCTTAGTGTATATCCTCTTCTTGTTCATTTTCTTCTTCCTCTTCACAATCTATGTAAAATAATTTCTTCTCAGCACACTTATGACCTTTAGTGTATTTTATATCACAACTATAGCAAAGCCCTTTTTTTTCTTTTTTCTTCCAATTGTTGTGGTTTTAACCTTGTAGGTTTTGGAAATATAGGGGTAGCAACACTTCCCTCTTTATAGAAGTGAGTGGTAGGCTTCCTTGTCGCCATAATTTTACATTAAATTTTTCTTGCCAACCTGAATCCCTTCTCCAATGAATCAGGTTCGAAAATGTGAACTTCATGTTGGATGTTATCCTTTAAAGTACCTATGAAGAGATCAATCCTATGTTCCTCTGGAATATCAGTTACCCTTATATTCAATTTTTGGAAGTCCTCAATGTGCTCCCCCACTAAACCCTTTTGTTTGAGACTTATCAATTGGCTAAAGAAGGTGTTGCTCTTTGTATCCTCATAATTTGCTATCATTTCCTCCGTAAAAATTGACCAAGTGACAATTTTTTTATGGGAGAAAAGCCATCGATACCATAAAAATGTATTTTGTTCTAAATGTAAAGTTTCAATGTGTACCTTTTGTGTGTTTTTCACATTATGGAGATCAAAATATTGCTCCATCTATAGTATCCATGTTACAAGATCCTTTCCATCAAACTTCCTCATATCCGATTTTGGAATATGGTGGTTCTTCCCGCCAACATTAGATTTTATGAAATCACGATTAACATTTATTTTGTTCTCTGCATGAGTTTACTCTACTATCTTTTCACCATTAGGAAAAATTTCTTGTATCAACTTTGTCAAACCTTCCATGTATGCTTTTAGACCATTCTTCATTTTTTCCATTTTATCATCAATCTTAGCTTCCATGACATCCATATTAGATTCCATGCTAGCTTCCATGCCATCTATCTTAGATTCCATGCCATTCTTCAAACCATCCATCTTAGATTCCACACCTTTCTTCAAACCATCCATCTTAGTTTCCACACCTTTCTTCAAAACTTCCATGTCATTTTTTGTTGCTCTTTGCGAGAGCGAAATTTGTTGCACTTGCTCTTGTAATTTTGATATGTCATGTTGCCATTATTCGTCTTCATGAGTCATAGTAGAGCTTTCCAAAGGCTTAATGGGTGTTGAATTATTTTTAGGGGCCATTTTATAATCCAATACTGATGTCTATTCTACAATATGCCCTTTCTTCCACTATCAGCTATGTCTGACCTGATTTGGATTCTTCAAGGCAAAGATATGTCCAATCTCCCACAATGACCCAATTATGGACTGGTTCAATAGATCAAACTTGTATGACTTGCCATGTCTTCCTATTTCCTCCTTTGGATCTGAAATTGATAGATAGAAACTACAATCTGTGTACTTGCGACTGCTTTTTACAGCATTCCAATCCGATGCTCAGAGAGAGAGTTATGAAGATTTTCCCATGATAACCTCTTTGAGATGAAATTCGGGAGCCTGCAAAATACCTAACTTCCACAGATCATATCTCCGAAAATATTGCGAAACAAGCTCTGAAAGTTTGCGAAAATTCTCCTTAGAATTTTGGCTTCTTTCTCCAAAAATTTCTACTTCTGCATCTTCGTAAAAAAAAATTTAAAAAGAAAATTTCGCGATGACCTGTTTAGGTTAAATTCAGGAGCTTGCAAAAAGCCCTAACTTCCACACATAATATCTCCAAAAATGTTGCGAATCAAGCTCTGAAATTTTGTGAAGATGTTCCTCAGGAATGTGAATTCTCACTCTAAAAATTTCAGCTTCTGAACCTTCGTAGAAAAAACATTATAGTGAAAATTCCACGATGACTAGTTTGGAGCAACGAAAACCATAGAATCCAAAGCTCTTATACCAAATGTTGTGAAACCAACTCCAAAAAGAGAACAAAAGAGATATCAACGCCTTAGAAATAAGCCACTTTGAGGGTTAAACCTCCAATACATTACAGGAATGAAAAATTCTTGGATGATTCAAATTACAAAACCTCCTTTCTATATATAGGAGTCCATGGGGCCACAATGTAATCCTAGCCGACCTAACAATAATAATTTAAGGGAACAAAAATAACAATATGGGGGTTACAATGGTACAATAATAACAATAAGGGGGTTACACTAACAAAAATAAGGGACTTTACTAGTAATATAGGGACCTAACACTTCATCCTCCTTAAATAAAATCAGTGATAGACAAGGAGATTACACTATTTGAGGGTTGTCATTCATCTAAGCTTGTCACAACATCCATTCCCTTCATACACTCATTCCCTCCACTTGCAAAGATACCTCTTCATTACCTTCCCTTCATCTCATTTCATATCAGCCCTAGGGTTTCATAAAACATATTTCTCAAAGTGTCAGAGGAAGCAGACAGTGGCAGTGGTGGTGAGGCCTAAATGCCAAGGAGGCATGATCATAAAGGAGGAAAGATAAAGAGATTTGAACCCCTCAATACAGGGTAACTCATGGCATCTCCCCTTATTTTTTTTTGCTTTAAGCATGTAGGAAGTTTTGAATTTTGTGAGAAGGTGCAGCAAGTACAAAACCACCCCGAACTAACAAGACTTTTCATTATCAATTTGCATGAAAAACAATTTAATCTTGTTTGGGTCATCTTTGAGTTGTCTACAAGTGTCATTGTAGATGCTACAGGGATACCAAGTGTGGGATAAAAGTGGTTCAAGCAAGCAAACCTAGACATGAGTTATTTTTAACCATATCTAAAACTTAGGTATAAATACCACCACAAGTCCATCTTCCCCTTTTCTCATCTTCTTGATAGATATGCACCTATGATGAGGATAATAATGAAGTATTTCACATGTGAGGGAAGCTTCTCCCGCCTCTACTCATACCACATTCATCTTCTTATGCACTTTACTAGAGTGATAATGCTACATATACCATAATATCTTTACCAGAGAATTGACAAAATGTCCTAGATAGTGCAAAAGAGAGACCACAATCAGTAAATGCAGAGCCTCTTTCATCACTCACTCATCAAGATGGTGGTTATGCACCAACTACAGTAGAAAAATATTCCATGGGAGACCTTCATTGCCAACGAGGTTTTCACTACTCCACATGGCCATCATCAACAAGATATCCCTTCCTCATCTCATCCTCCCATTCCTACTTCTCCATCACATCCCAC